>CAUZXS010004187.1:0-68514 GCA_963585895.1 Sepioteuthis lessoniana
CTATCTTCTAAAAATGCTCACCTGGAACCGTAGAGACTCAACGCCTCTATCCGCTGCGCCACGGGCCCCGAAAACGTGGTGCGATAGACGAATAAAAAAAAACTACAAGCTTTTCAGAGGATGATTTCATTTATATTTTGATTTATTAGCCAAGATTAAACGTTTTGATTTTGACATATCCACACTGAAATGGGGTCCTTTGAAACAAGTGGACAAATTCGCCTCCCTAGGAAGCAGTGTCTCATCAAGTGAAAATGACATCAACACATGACTAGCAAAGGCATGGACCGCTATCGATAGGCTATCGTTCATATGTCAGTCAGACCTGACCAATAAAATAAAACTAAGTTTTTTTCCCCCCAAGGAGCGGCCGTGTCGATACTGTTATGTGGATGAACTACATGGACGCTAACAAAACGTTTGGAGAAAAGACTTAACAGCAATTATACAAGAATGCCGCGAGCAGTATTGAACAAGTCCTGGAAGCAACACACCACAAAACAGCAGCTGTACGGCCACCAACCACCCATCATGAAAACTATCCAAGATAGACGAACCAGACATACGGGACGCTGCTGGAGAAGTAAGGACGAACTCATAAGCGATATACTCCGGTGGACTCCTTCACATGGACGAGCAAAAGTAAGACGATCCACTAGAACTTATCTTCAACAGCTCTGTGCCGATACAGGATATAGCCTGGAAAACCTCCCGGGAGCGATGGACGATAGGGACGGGTGGCTAGAGAGGGTCAGGGAAATCCGTGCTCGAAACGTGACATGATGATGATAAAAAATTATCCCCTGAAGACCTTGTGTGTTTTTCATGTTTGCATGCTTTCATATAGTCGGATTTCCTGAAATCTCTCTCTCTCTCTCTCTCTATATATATATATATATATATATACAAATTTCATTGAACATAATAGACATTTTCAGTCTGGATCCGTTCGTATTTCCGTATTGCTTTTATCGTATTCGGCGGGCGAAACGCGGTTAACGAAAGCATGGACAGCTATCAATAGGCTATCGATTATATGGAAATCAGACCTAACCGATAAAATGAAACGCAGTTTCTTCCAGGCAGCGGTCACATCGATACTGCTATATGGATGCACTACATGGATGCTAACAAAACGGCTCGAGAAGAAGCTAGATGGCAATTACACAAGAATGCTGCGTGCAATCCTCAACAAGTCCTGGCAGCAACACCACACAAGACACCAACTGTACGGCCACCTGCCCTCTATCACGAAAACTATTCAAGTTAGACGAACCAGACATGCAGGACACTGCTAGAGAAGCAGATATGAACTCATAAGAGATGTACTCTTATGGATCCCCACACATGGCCGCGCAAAAGCAGAACGACCAGCACGAACGTACATTCAGCAGCTATGTGAGGATACGGGATGTTGTCCTGAAGACCTACCTAGGGCGATGAACGATAGGGAGGAGTGGCGAGAGAGGGTCAGGGATATCCGTGCTACCAGCGCGATATGATGATGATAGTTGTATGTATCCCTAGTACTTTCTGCCCGACTTTAGGCCATCATCAAGGGAGGATCTATCACAAAAGTGATGTAATTTTCTTTTTTACATATTACTACTATGTAAGAGCGTCTTTATCGTTGAGGATGATAGCCCAAAGTCTGGGAGAATGTACTAGGGATAAATACAACTATGGACAATACATAAATCAATTCCCCGACCCCGAATACGATAAAAGTAATACGGGAATTCGAATGGATCCAGAAGAAAATAAGTAGACAGAAAATGTCTATTAAGTTTAATGAAATTTGTATTAAGGAAGAAATGCTGCCAATATATATCTATATCTATCTATCTATATATATATATATATATATATATATGGAAATATTATTCACAAATTGCCCCATTACTTTTTTCGAATTCGTAGGAGGACACAAGTAGAACCAAAGTAAAAATATGTTGATCAGATCTTAGATATTACTGATACATTACATTCAAAATATACAAAAAACTAAATAGAAATATAAAAATTTGACACCTTCTTAAGACAATTTCATGCGATACTTTTATATAAACTCATTAGATAAATTAAATATCTGTAATTTAATTCATAATAAAAAGTTAAAATGAACGAATGTGTGATTAGTTTTAATTAGTTAATACTAATTAAAACTAATTACATATATCATATGAATAATTATATTATTAGTTATATCGTATTAATTTATCGTCCTGGAAACGATACTCTATCATCAGGACCTTCATCCTTTAGTTTTGAGGAATATAGAGTTGTGGAGGTCTTATCCCTTTGCAGAGATTCATTTTATGTTTTTTTACCGTACCTGATTGGGCTATAAACTAGAATAGTTACTTGAAGCGATTGTTATTTACACATTTCTGCTCGTGTAAAGCTAGACTAGCAACATCTACATGGGTGAGTTTGAGTCTCATTGAGTGCCCTATACCACATCGAAGCAACGAGCTTCATAAACTACTATTTACAAATGATTTTTAATGGTGACGCGTGGCACAACGCTTATTGTCTTGGGAAATGTACACACGTGATCCAATTTCAAATCTTCTTAGCCCTTAGTGTTTTATTTTCGAGCCTTTGAAAAATGCATGAATCCATCGCGAGGGGAAAATAGTTGGCCAGATAAGGTTCTTCTACCTTGGTACGGTAAGAAAAGAAAGAAAACTCTGAAACGTGCTCATTATAACGAATGACTTTCTTTTCGTGTCCTGCTCATGGTGGAGTGGTTGCACAAATGCATACAAATTATTAATTGGTTGGTTGGGTTTTATGGCATATCAACCTTTGTATGTTATTTAACGCCACATCAATTTTTATGCAAACAAACAGTTCTATTTCAAACAATGCAGTTTAGCCTGAGTACGCAGTTTAGTTGTCAAAAACATTTCTATTTCAAGCTTTTAAGTTTAGTCAAACAGTTCTAATTCAAACAAATCAGTTCAGCATAAGTGCACAGTTTAGTTCTATTTGAATCAATTTTATACAAATAATCAGTTCTATTTCATACAATTCAGTTTAATTGTCAAAAAGATTTCTATTTGGAGCTATTTATATAATTCAAACGGTTCTAATTTAAACAATTCAGTTTAGTATAAGTATAGTTTTTGTTTATTCACAGTTAAATGTCAAAACCATTCTATGTTAAACACTTCAGTTTAGCACAAGTACGGTTTCAATGTTAAAAACAGTTCCATTTCAAACAATTCAATTTAACATAAGTATGCACTTTAATTTTATTTAAACCATACACCGGGCCCTATCAGGTGCTACCCTTCCGGGCTAGAGTGGACCTGGGACCAATTGCAGTGAAGGGGTACTCCAGATTCCCCAAGGCCCCAGCATCACTGGAACCTGACCATCAGATTGTTTAGTGTCAAATCCAAGAAACTCGTGACGGCGGGCTTATTCCTCTGCGGAGAAGCTGTCGATGTATTCTACTGCCCCAGCCGACTGGGCGAAAAAAATTATAGTCATGAGTAATTTGAACTATATGATTTAGCAAAAAAATAAATCGGAATGTTTGATAGTATACAACTGTGTAAAAAATGAATATTATTAAATTGAAAGGGAATAGACTCATATAATTGTATAACAAATATTCGTACGAAGAATTCTTACTTAAAACCAAAATTATTTACGAATGACTATCATTTCAGACTCGTAGTGTAATGGTTAAAATGCTATACCGCGGAATTGTAATAAGCGAGTTCGAATTCCAGTCGAGGTGTTACGTTCCCTTTCGAACAAATACACTTAGGAAAGGCATGAGCCCTCTAAGCTATGGTTTAAATAATACTACGCTTCTTCTAGAAGGGGGGCTTAGGTATATAAAGATTGATATTCCATTTACCAAAGAATCATTACAAACTTTTTTAAAAAATCAGGTATGGCGGACCATATATGAAATGAAAAGAGAAACCATCTACTCTTATGGGATAAAGTTGAAAGGTGTCTGTGGTGTAATTGTTATCGTCGTAGGAAATGGACACGGCGACACGAATTCAAAACCTTGACGAGACTGTTTACATTTCACATAGCACTAATACCCTTGGGAAAGGTATGAATCATATTATTCTACGTCTAGCTATGGGTAGGACAGACTGGGTTCTTCAGCCCTTGGCGAGGCAACCAGTCCAGGAGAAGGAAAACTCTGAAATCAAACCTGTTAAACTACGCTTAAAAAATTGACCTTGTGTCATATCTTGTCCTTGCGGAGTTGGTAAATATGGACGAAGTTGAAATAATTGATAGGGCTGAACATTAGAGGATTAGACGCCTTAAGGAATCAGCCCATATGTTAGGCTACAATGACCTGCTGAGTAGACCATGTATAGAGTTGAATACAATATGGGAACCGATAATTAAGAAGGCTAGATAAAAAAAATGTGAATATGAGCACAGGTAAAAAATCATACATAATTGTAGTAATTCCAGTCAAGTAAGAACATTAAGTTTATATGTCCCAAAAATTCACTCTGAATTGTCCACATGGCGAAACGGTTATAGGCGTTACTTCCCTTAGCTTCTAAGGAGACAATCATTTGGAGGTTGCAGGTTCAATCCTGACAGCAGGCGAGTAACAATACAGGAATGCTTAACACTTGTATCCGGTTAAGGCAAACGGAATCAAAACAGGCGTGGGTTCAATAAAGAACATAGTTCGAAGTTCTGTAAAGGTTCCCGAGTTCGACAAACCCCTGAAGAAGGCCGGAGGACATATCGACCGAAACGTTATGGAAATATAGATGAAGACAATAGTCCGCAAACCCTTAAGCTTTGTCTCAAAAATTTAGACAACTTAAAAAATTATCATTATCACCAAGGCGTGTCAACAGCTCAGATTCCTTTGATACACTCTTGAGATGCCGTGGTGTAATGGGTATCGTCGTGTGAAATGGACATAGCTACACGCATTCAGATCCTGTACGAGGCTGATTACATTTAACATAGCATCTGAGAAAGGTATGAATCAAATGATTCTCCCTCCAGCTATGGGTAAATAGTCGGGCAGACCGGGTTCTTTAGCATTGGTTAGGAAACCAATTTAGAAGGAAAACTGAATTAAAACCTGATAAACTCAGTGGGTGGGTCGTAAATACATACTCTCTTGTAATCCGTTCCAATCAGGCATTGAACTTGGCAATTCCTCGAGACGCTTTATGTAAGTTTTTGCTGGTGAGTCAACTCTGGTGTGTCCATGCGTAGAAGTCCATAGAAAAAAGTCACTTACTAGTTTTTAACACTTCTCCAGCACTGGTCAGCATACTTTGCTCGTCATAATTAGGTACTATTTACCAACCCCTCCGCTCGGGCAGGATATGACACAAGGTCAATTTTTAAGCGGAGTTTAACAGGTTTTAATTCAGAGTTTTCCTTCTCCTAGACTAGTTGCCTCACCAAGGCTGAAGAACCTAGTCCGTCCTACTATAATTAGGTAGATTATTAGATGGGAAGTAAGTGGCTGTACACCTGCTATTTCGTAAGGTTCTTCTTCAATGATTTGTTAAAACTGGTGTGAATCGTCATTGTATAGTTCCTATCAAGATTTTTTTCCTTGGGTTGCGATAGATTGGTGCTACCATACAATAATACTGACATAGCTATAACTTAGAACAATTCCCAATTTATTTTATCGGAATGAATTGCTGAAAAAAAATGACATTGGTATTATATAACCCCATATTGATTGATATGTCGAAAAATTAACCACCCGAAAGAAGAATATTCTTTTTATTTTATATGTAGAATATCGTTATTTCTTTATTGAATTCGATATTTCAGAGGGTAAAAATTCATAATATTTGATAAATCTGGGTAGTGCCAAGTTTTCCCGGAATTTGTTTATTTTTATTTTTCGCATTTGCAAAGAACGAAGACAATGCAAATTTTCTGCCGAAAATACAGTTTAGGCAATTCCTCCAAATATAGCGAGGAATATTGTCAAACTCGCAAAGGGAGGTAATTCATCGTAAAGGAAGATAACTGAAGGCGATCACTGAAATCTGTTTGATGTTGTTCACAAGCGTTATATTCGGCATTTCTATCTTAGCTTTTCCAAAGCTCATTGGCAGCGTTAACGTCGTCGCTACAAGACGTGTAACAAGTCGATATTATTAGTACGAGATATCTGATATTATTGGTTCGAGATTGTATTTATTCGAATTGTGTCTCTTATTTTCTTGGCGACACAGTTATTATGGAATGGGAAAAGAAAAGCTGCGAAGTTGATTGATATATTCCAATGTCAAATACATTTTAAAATATTCACTTTAGTGATAGAAAGTATAGGAAATTATGTTTATCTAGCAAGTGCATCTATCTATCTATCAGACTACATATGTATATATGTATGTGTGCATGTATTTATATCAGAGGATTCATATGCATGTATATGTCCGTATAGAGAGGTTCTTCTGTATCTATGTGTGCATGTATGGCTATATATATATATATATATATATGAATCTATCTTGTATCTGTTTTGTTAAATATCTTTACATCTCTCTCTCTCTCTCTCTCTCTCTATATATATATATATATATATATATGTATATATTGAATTGATAAATGAATATATATATATATATATATATATATATATATATATTCATTTATCAATGTAAAAACAATCACTCACTCGATTATTGGTGACATTAAAAGTTTCACGCGGCAAAATTTGTTACATTTGATGATTTGTGATTGGAATAATTTTTGCCATATGGAACTTTTAGTAACACCAATAAGAACGTAAGTCAGAACTAGAGAACTTTGATTTATTTTCTATTTGATTTTCACGTTGCTTTATCGTATAATTGTTATTACATCTATCTATCTATCTATCTATCTATCTATCTCACAGTTTGTGTGTTTCTATCTATCTATCTATCTATCTATCTCATAGTTTGTGTGTTTCCATTTATCTATCTATCTATCTAGCTAGCTAGCTAGCTAGCTAGCGAACTAGCTGATAGTTTGCGTATTTCTATCTATCTACCTATCTATCTATCTATCTCATAGTTTGTGTGTTTCTATCTATCTATCTATCTATCTATCTCATAGTTTGTGTGTTTCTATTTATCTATCTATCTATCTAGCTAGCTAGCTAGATAGCGAGCTAGCTCATAGTTTGTGTGTTTCTATCTATCTATCTGTCTATCTATCTATCTATCTATCTCATAGTTTGTGTGTTTCTATCTATCTATCTATCTATCTTAGATTTCTTTTCGTGTTTATATTATAAAAACTTTCTTTATCAGTTTTTAGCTAAAAGGATCTGAGCCTTTTTGCCCTACTTGAAAATGACTTGTAAAGACATAGAAGCGAAGGGAGTTCATAAAATAAGTTTACTTTGTAAGAATGTCGACAATTCTGATGATATGACGTCTATCGACAATAAACCTGCCCAAACCGAATCTCTGCTACATAGCCAAGAGCAGGAAGATAAACTGTAGCCATCTTCAATTTAAGTGACAAGCCTCTGAAATTAGAAGACTAATTCATATGCCTCGGTAGCAATATCTCATCCACTGAAAGGAATGTCAATATTCGCTGAGATAAAGCTTTTTACAGGTTATCCATCACATGAACATATAATATTGATAGAATGAAATGAGACTCCTTTTAAGCCTTAGCTGTGTAATTAATACTGCATAGTTGCACCACTTAAATGTTTTACGAAAAGCTTTGAGAAAAAGTCTGATAAGAACTATACAAGGATAATACGTGTTGCTTAGAAAAATCCTGGCGGCAGTATCCTAAAAAACAGCAAAAACATTCAAGTAAGACAAACAAGACATGTTGGACAAATGCTGGAAATGCGAGGATTGGATTAAATAGTTTATCAATAAATAAGTGACGTTCTTCTATGAACCCATGGACGTGTCGATGTTGGTCGACCAGGAAAAACTAATTTACATCAGCTCTGAGCAGATGCAGGATGAATTTGCAAACCTGGCCGGAACTATCGATGGTGGGGACAGATAGAGTTAGTTTATTTTTTGGGGTTTATGGCATATCAACCTTTGTAGATTATTTAATACCAAATCTATTCCTATACAAATAAACAGTTCTATTTCAAGCAATTCAGTTTAGCTAAAGTAAACAGTTTAATTGTCAAAAACATTTCTATTTCAGGTTATTCAGTTTAGTCAAACAGTTCTAATTCAAGCAATTCAGTTTTGTAAAAGTATATTTTTTATTTACACACAGTTAAATGTCAAAATAGTTCGATATCAAACAATTCAATTTCATGTAAGCTCACTTCCAATGTCAAAAACGTTTCTATTTCAAACGATTCTGTTTGGTTTGCAAATAGTTCAGTTTAGAATAAGTATGCAGTTTAGATATCAAAACAGTTCTATTTCAAGAAATTCAATTTAGCATAAGTGCTCAGTTTAAGAGCCAAAACAGTTCTATTTCAAACAATTTAGTTTGACAAAAGTACACAGTTTAGTTCTATTTCACCTATAGATAGGACCAAATCAGGTATTACCACTATTGGCCAGACTGGACCTTAGAGCGATGGCAATAAAGACGTACTCCATATTCCCCAAAGCTTCAGCATTAGTGGAATCTCCCTATCAGATCGTTTAGTGTCATAATAGGACACTCGTTGGTAGTGGGGTCTTATTCCTCTGCAGAGAAGCAGTCGGTGTATTTCACCGCCCCAGCCGACTGAGCAAGGGGACTGATGGAGAGAAAGAGAGAGTCATAGAAATCTGAGCTGTCAGAGGGCGTTGATGACGATGATATATATATATACATATATATATATATATATATATATATATATATATATATATATATAGTATACAAAGATGAGGAAATTGATTTTGGAAACATGAAAATCAGTGTTTAAAATCAATTATAGCTACGTTAGTTTTTTATGAAAGTACTTATGAGAAGATTTCTTTGAAATACAATTCTGCTGATTTATACATATAAAAGTAAAGGGCTCCCTTTTCAATAGCTACTACACTGTGGTGTAGGGGAGGGCGCTGCGCTATTCCCGGGATTGCTCTACTACTCTTGATTCTTACCATATAATACTGAGTGCTAAGCAAGGTGGAATCAAGTTCCATTTTTGAACCTTTGGTATGACTAGACCTTTGATTGAACCCTGGTCTCCCGGACCATTGGCAAACACTCTACTCATCAGACCAATGACCCATTCTTGTATATGTCCTCATATATCTTATATGTACTTATATATATATATATCAGTAGTTGTTGATAGACGTTACATAATTGATGCTACCCTGTAGAATAATGGACCTAGTTGCGGTAGATAGCGAAAC
The DNA here is from genome assembly GCA_963585895.1 of Sepioteuthis lessoniana. Lineage (NCBI taxonomy): Eukaryota > Metazoa > Mollusca > Cephalopoda > Myopsida > Loliginidae > Sepioteuthis > Sepioteuthis lessoniana. Next base: position 9,324 of record CAUZXS010004187.1, read on the forward strand.
AATTAAACAAAATAGGCATGATTGAATAGGAAATGTGATCCATTGGGAACTGTGCAACAGTCCTCGTGGTTGGCTGTAGACATTCCCAGCAGATTAAAAAGATTTAGATTTTTTTTTAAAGTTTAAATTTGAGTTATAGACGCCAGTAGACATATATTCTGAGGCTAAGAAATGCCCGACGTGCTCCCTAGTGGAGTTGGGCGACGATTTTTAATTGAATAAATGCTTCCTCCATTGATTGAATTAAAACCAGATCCCATCTTTCTGTTTATGAGACCTGAAGAAAGAAAACTCTGAATCCCCCACTTGTTATACTCCGCTTAAAAAATGACCGTCTGTCATAACCTGCTCATGCTGAGGAGTTAGTATATATATATATATATATATTGTCATCCAGAGACAGACTGTTTCGTTGTTTTACTACTATTCCGAGTGGCTAGACATGCGAGATACACTTAACTGGGATCGAAACCCGCTTAACTTAACATCAGGCTGATGACATACCCCTAACTCAAGCCTGTGACTCAACGTCAGCACGGAGGTTAACGCATACGTATTAATTTTCATTTGTTTTATATTTTGCGATCGGATATGGAAGTGCTCAATTGGTTAGAATAGCTTTGCATTACGATAGTGGCAACCAATAATTCCTTCACTAAAGTGCTCAACTCCCGGTGGGTGGACCCGTGTGTGTGTGTGTGTGTGTGTGTGTGTGTGTGTGTGTTTCTCTGCACGGGCGCGTGTGTGTGTGTGGTCTCGTAGCAACTATTGATCGAAAAGAAATCATAAAAAGATTTTCAAAACCAACGTGTAACATAAGAATAAACGTGGGTAGGTTTTTGTTACAACGTGTTTATTGGTTATTTTATACTGAGATAAAGTGACAACGTCATTTAGTATATCTTTCGTTGCCTAAACATTTCCTCGTCTCGTCAACCTTTTGTGTACTTACAATGTAACATATGAAATAACAGGAGTAAGAGGGAAATCAGGTGAAAAGGGAACACATCTGATTGACTGATTAAATGATTGAGCGGGTAAAAATTAAAAGAAGAATTAAAGAAAAGGCAGGGAAATTATGATATTGGACAAGAAGGAGAAGAAGGAAGGAAAGAAGGAAGAGTAAAGAGAAAAAATACAAACAAGAAAAAGAAGTAATGTAGGAAAGAAAGAAGGAAGGAAGGGCAAAAGAAGAAGAAGAAGAAGAAGAAGAAGAAGAAGAAGAAGAAGAAGAAGAAGTGCAGGAAGGAAACAAGGAATGAAGGGCAAAGAGAAACGAAACAGAGAAGAAGAAGAAAAAGAAAAAGAAGGAAGGAAGGAAGGAAGGGTAAAGACAAAAGAAGCAAAGAAGAAGAAGAAGAAGAAGAAGAAGAAATGAAGGAAGGAAGGAAGACAAACGAAAAAAGAAACAAAGAAGAATATGAAGAAGAAATATTGAAAGTAAAAAAGAAAAAATATATATATATAAAGATTGATAAAAAAAACAGAAAAGGGAATTATACTTATTTGAAAATTATTGGTAATTTCTTTTTATTGTGGTTCGAAATGTGAGTTCTAAATAACCAGCAATGCTTTGATGGTTTCTTTGTTTAATGGCATATCAACCTTTGTGGGTTATTAAATACCAAAACCATATTTGGAGAATAACAGTAGAACTATTATTTAACCTACTGCTGAGGGGCAATGAAATTTTATAAGATTATATAAGTTTTATAATTTTACAGATGATTCCATCAAAAGAAAACAAACTATCTATTAAACAAACTGATAGATTTTCTTTCTAAATTGAGAAATTTAAATTCAATTTTTAAGTTTAAATTATACATGATTTGTATAGACTTAAAGCAACATGGCTTCGAGCTGATTATTCTTAATTTAGAAAAGTATATATATATATATATATATATATATATATATATATATATATATATATATGTGTGTGTGTGTGTGTGTGTGTGTGTGTTTCTCTGTGTGTTTCTCTGTGTGTTTCTCCGTGTGTTTCTCTGTGTGTTTGTGTTTGTGTTTCTGTGTGTGTGTGTGTGTGTGTGTGTGTGTGTTTTTGCTTGTGTTTCTGTGTGTGTGTGTGTGTGTGTGTGTATGTGTGTGTGTGTGTGTGTGTGTGTTTCTTTGTGTGTTTGTGTTTCTCTTTCTCTGTGTGTGTGTGTGTGTGTGAGTGTTTTGTGTGTGTGTGTTTCTCTGTGAGTTTGTGTTTCTCTCTCTCTCTCTCTCTCTCTCTCTCTCTCTCCCTGTGTGTGTGTGTGTATGTGGGTGTGTGTGTATTTCTCTGTGTGTGTGTGTTTCTGTGTGTGTGTATGTGTGTGTGTGTGTGTGATATCGTAGCAACTAGAAATCGAAGACAAATAATTAAAAGATTTCCAATATTTGAAAACAAGATGAAAAAATCAACCTCAACATTAATATAATTTTTTTTAATACCAAAACACGATATACGAGCAGGTGTTGATCATTGGCAGTGTTACCATGAGAGACCTGCATTATCGTCACGTTGGGAATATATATAGCTGTATACAAGTCAAGTATGGTAGCACAGATTGATATAAAGCATACACGAGGGTGAGTGTTTTCGGAAATGAGATTTTATGCAACAAAGTAAGTGGTTTTGTTAATTTAGTTTGTTGTTCGATTTCGTTGAGAAGCTGGAGACGGTCAATAAACGTGACATATACAATATCAATATCGTCTTGGCCCATACTCTGGGGTGGAATAGGAGATTAAAAGAGACGAATGAATGAAGAATGAAAAAAGATAGATAGATAGAGGGGTCGGTCGGTCGGTCGGTAGATCAATCAATCAATAGATAGATAGATTAATTGATAGATAGATTTATTGCTTGGTAGATAGATAGGTAGGTTGATATGTATGTAGATCAATGAATCAACAGATAGATTGGAAGGTAGGTGGCTAATTCAATCAATCGATATATATATATATTGATAGATAGATCAATTACTCAAAAAACATAGATAGATACAAGGGTCATACGATAAGTTTCCAGACTTTTTTCGTATGGGCACTTTTATTGATAGTACACACATGAAACTCTACTCCCCTTCGAAGTAATCTCCCCCGGCTGCAATGCACTTGTTGTACAGTTCCAACAACTTCTGGAAGGCCCCATGGATGTCCTCTTGTGTGAGCGTGTCAATGACCTTCGTCACAGCCTCTTTTATCTCCTCAATTGTCTCTTAACGACAGCCTCTAATCTTAGGGAATAAGCAAAAGTTACAGGGAGCTAGACCTGGACTATAGGGAGGACGAAGAACTGTCTTGGTGCCCATCTTGGTCAAATAGTCTGTGAAAAGAATGGTGTTTTGGACTGGTGCATTGTCCTGCTGGAAATGCCACTGACCTGATTTAAAGAGTGCTCGCCTCTTCCCTATGAATCTCTTCCTGAACTCCATTAAAATCTCAACATACTAACCCTAACCCTAACCCTTTGGCCAATCAAATGGTGTATTGACTTCCTTACTCCTCCCACACCTCTCATCATCCCTGACAGACTGCCTGCTTCTCTTGAATCTCTTATGCCACTCAAAAACTGAGTCTGAAGCATTCCAAAGCAGTCTGAAGCATTCCATACATTTATGTGACATTTTTTCCAAGTTTAAAACAGAATTTTATTGCATATCGTTCTTCTAAATTGTCCTCATGTCCAGATTGCATTTTTGAAATTCACCAGCTGTGACAATGAGGCTTTAGTAGGGTGTATTCTAATTCCTGCTGTAGCTGTTCATTTGAACGTGAAATCATAAAAATTGGTCAGTCATCTCATAAGATGTATAGCAATAACATACTGAATTTTCAAGAGTCTACGACAATTTTAAATGTCTGTACAAAAAAGTCTGAAAAGTCTTATTGAATGTATCACGTACCATTTACCATTATAGTGAAATTTCAGTCTCTTACTCAATTCCCAGTGGATTCTCTTCCCGATCCAATCTTACCTACTTTTGTATTTCGGCTAATAACCTTACACTGTTCACGAATTAAATCAAGTTATGACAGTTTATAGGCCTATTATTATCATGATGGTGATGAAGAAAACAATGAACTGGAGGAAGTCAAATTTTGCAGATACATGAGGTTACGATTATTCTATGTAATCATTAGAGTGCAATGTTTACTTGAAGTAGAAGATTAGGAAAAGAAAAAAAAATGCATGGGAATTTGAATGTAGCCCAATCCCTGGATAACCAAAATCTTGCATAAAAGATGCCAAGGACAATGGAAAGAAAGCAATATAAATACTGAGAGAACATTACATCTCCATCGGAAAATCACAAGTAATCTTCTTATTCATAGAAATAATTTCGTTGAGGAAAACAAGAGAAGAAAATGTCATTGATTATACGCTTTAGGTTGAAAATGCAGCCGCATTATTTAAGACTATGGAAGAAATAATGGTTTATAATTTAAAAGCGGGTGTTAAAAGGTCTCCTATTTGAACAGACGCGCACTGTTATCGTCATTACTCAGATAGAAACAAGTGCGATGTTTAGCAAAACTACGAGGTGATGGAAAAATGTTGAAAAATGATAACAAGGATACAGTCTTAATATCGGGGCAAAAAGGCAGAAGACAGTGGGTAATCTCTATGTAGCTTGTCCCTATTTTGAAGAATATATGCAGCTGTACATTGACTACCCTTCGAAAGTTCCTAGATTTTCTGGGATTTCAATCTTTTTATTATACAAATAACAAATAAATAAGCATCCACTTCGAAGTTTTATTCTAAATATCGGGCTTTCGTCTACTCGTTGTATTCTGGGAGCAACTTTAGCTGTTTTTAAAACATAATTCCCTCATATATATATATATATATATTACATAATTTACATAACAAAAGACAATATATATATATATATATATATATATATATATATATATAACACATAACAAAAGACAATATATATATATATATATATATATTGTCTTTTTGTTATGTAAATTCTAAGCTAGGTGGGTTTTTGGTGAATATAAGACGGCGTTTTCTCTTTTTGCATTGGTCGGGGTTAGACTTCCTGATGATCCGATAAGGTGAAACTTTAGTAGAAGATTTCCAACTCGCGATTTAAGTTAATTTTATAATTGGCTCCACTTGCGTTGAGCACTTTTGTAATTGTAGCATTGCAGGATTCGCGGAAGGTTTTTAGTTTTCTTTTGACCAACTGACTGCATATCCCTTGATTTTTTTCAAGGGATCTGACGAGGTTGGCCTTTTCTTTCTTTTTGACCTATAATATTTTTTCTTTTCCCCCCGGGCGGTGATTCGAGATATCTTTTATCTCTTGTTCCTGGCGGGTTTTTTTTCGTTTTTTTCTGGTACCGTGAATGCTGGTAGATATTAGATTAGTAAATATATATATATTCTAACAGCGTTGGTTTTCACTAATTCCCATTGGGGGTTTGTGGCGAACCAAGTGCGATATAATTTGGAGTGCTGAATATCAGTAATAGAGCTAAATACAATAATAATAAAATATAAATATATATTCGCTTTTAGATTTTAGATCGAAAATATAAATCTAATATGTATTTATTATATATATATATATATACATATATAAATGTGAGTAAAGTTGGCGACCGTAGTCGGGGGTGACCAGAAGGCTCCCTTTTCAATAACTACTATACCACGGTGTAGAGGAGGGTGCTACTCCATTCCCAGGATTGCTCCACTTTACCCTTGATTCGTGCCTTGTATTTCTGAGTGATAAGCAAGGAGGTATCAAGTACCCTTTTTAAAGTCTTTGTTATGACGCAAACAGGGATTGAACCCAGGTCTCCGGACATTGGCGAACACCCTACCCACTTGGCAATGAGACAGCCGGTACATATATAGTACAATTTAATGGAGATTCAAACTCAGTTAAATCGTCAAAATAAATTTATTTCGCCGGAGAATATTATTGCTATACTCTCCGTCTCGTCAGATGTCTCTTTACATGCTTCCCTTATTAGTGGTGTTGCAAGAGAAAATCTTAAAATGAATAGGTCCGTAAAAGATTCCATATTTGGTATTTTATGTTTTACTTTATTTTATATACTTGTTTCAGATTTCATTGTCTTCTTCAGGACATTAATAATGGTCAATTTTATTGACCTAGCGGTTAGGGTGTTCGCCAATGGCCCGGAAGACCTGTGTTCAATCCCAGGTCGAGTCATACCAAAGACTCAAAAAATGGTACTTGATGCCTCCTTGCTTAACACTCAGCATTATAAGGTACGGATCAAGGGCAAAGTGGAGCAATCCAGGGAAAGGAGTAGCGCCCTCCCCTACACCTTGGTGTAGTAGCTATGGAAAAGGGAGTCTTCGGGTCACCCTCGATTAAAGGGAGACAACTACTTTTTTTATTGAGAAAGTTGTTTTCACTAGGGTGTGATCCTTTTTAATTCAAGGATATACGTCAGTGGATATTCCATTCGGAGTTCTCACACCACTCAATAAGTCCCGAGCCTGACAAATAGATGCCTTACTAATAAAATCCAGCAGTGTCCTACGTATCTGGTTCGTCTAACTTGGATAGTTTTCGTGATCAGAGGCAGGTGGCCGTATAGTTAGTGCTTTGTGGGGTGTTACCGCCAGGACTTATTCAATATTGCTCTCAATATTCTTGTGTAATTGCCGTCTAGCTTCTTCTCCAGCCGTTTTCTCAGCGTCCAAGTGGTGCATATATTGGACCCCCACATATTGCCGAGAAAAAGCAGGACGACCAACTTGAACATACATACACCAACTATGTGAGGATACGGGATGTAGACCTTAAGACCTGCCTGAGGCGATGAACGATAGGGAATAGTAACGAGAGAGGGTCAGGGATATCCATGCTAGTGGCACGACATGATGATGATGATGATGATGACTAGTAAAGTCATTTGATTTTTATAGAATACTAACCTTCAAATGGCACGCGTCAAAATTTGAGCCCAGTCGGATTATTAGTTTATAAATTATAGTTAAGTGAAGTTATTTTTGCAAATTTTCAAAACAATGGATTGTGTATTGATAAAGAATTACTTTTTGATGGTGAAAAATACAGTTAAAAAAAGCAATGGTTTGATAAGTGTTGTTCGGATTTTGTTCCGTCAGCAACTACGGATAAGAGGAGGTATGTTTACTTTTAATACGGCCATTTGACATAGGAAATGGATACTGCGCCTCGAGTTCAACTTCTAGACAAGGTTGCTGGAATTTCATGAAGCGTTTTTTATCTTCTTTATTGGCATTTTCATTGTAAATAAATCGTTCCAGTCATTCGGGTTTTAAGTAGGTTCTCATTGCGCGAATATGGTATTTTGGTGAATGTCGTGAGCTTGTCAATGAGTGGTTGCCAATATTGTATCGTGTGCATGGGTCGACAAATGTAGCTAACAACGGCTCCCGTAGGGAAAATAAGATCAAGAATTACCGCTCCCCTTCTCCCCCCTCAAAAACCATTAAGGCTTCATGCGCCCTCCAAATTAGATGTTTTATAGAATGGTTTGGAAATAAAGGCTTTGGGAAGGTATTAATCTCATTTTTCTGTAGCATATATATATGTTTATATATACGAATGTCATTCAAAAGTTTCTAAGCCTCACTCAAATTTTAGATTTATTTCACACTTCTCATTTTTTTTATTGGCTTTACCAACACAGTTGTAGAGTTTCGGTTCTGCGATCTGTGGTCGCTGGTTCGATCTCCAGTGGGTGAGTATACATAGCTGATGAGACCTAATAAGGTCGAAACAGCTGTCCAGTGTTTCTGTATGTCATGCGAAGGTGTTCGCCGGATTTTCTGTTCATGATAATTCAATTCATTATATATATATATATATATATATATATATATATATATATATCAGGGCCAATTAACAAGAGACATTGGTCTCTGGGTGAAGTCAGATAAAATATTCATGAGCACTTATCAAAATGGTGCTGTCTGAAATTAGTAAACCAGTTCGTATAGCTCGGTAGCAATATCTCATCAACTGAAAACGATATTAAAATACGTATATGTAAGGTGTAGAATGCTGTTGACTGGTTATCGACTCTATGGAAATCTGATCACTCATATGAAAGAAAACGGGAATTCTTCAAAGCTGTGTCAATATTACTGTATGGATGCACCACTTGGTCCCTAACGAAACCCTCGGAGAAACATCTGTATGGTAACTACACAAAGATGCTGTTTCGAATAAATACTGGAAGTAGCACCCCACAAAACCTCTACTGAAGGGCCACTTACCTCCCATCACACAAACCATTCAAGTAAGACAAGCAAGTTAAGCTGGTCACTGCTGGAGAAGTAAGGACGAAGTCATATGCGACATTTTCCTCTGGACTCCTACTCATGGACATACCAGTGATCGCTAACCAGGTCTTTGATGACACTGAATAGTGTCTAAAGGACTTGCCAGAAGCATTGGTCGACTGAAACGGATTACGAGGAAAGAATGAAAGGCATTTCGTGCTGTCAGCAAGCCATGATGATTATAATGATATATGAATATATCATCATCATCATCATCATCATCATGTCACGCCATCAGCACTGATATCAAAGACCCTCTCCCTCCACCCTTCTCTATCGTCTATCGCTTCCGGCAGGTCCTTAAGGTCAAATCCTACATCGGCACAGAGCTGTTGTATGTAGATTCTAGCTGGTCATCCTGCCTTTGCTCGTCGATGTGAAGGGTTCCACTGGAGTACGTCACATGAGTTTGTCCCTACTTCTCCAGAAGTGTCCTGCATATTTGGTTCATGTAACTTACTTTTAGTGATGGGTGGTAAGTGGCCGTACAGCTGCTGCTTTGTGGGGTGCTGCCTCAAGGACTTGTTCAATATTGCTCGCAGCATTCTTGTGTAGTTGCCGTCCAGCTTTTTCTCCATACGTTTAGTTAGCGTCCATATAGTAGTGCATCCATATATCAGTATCGACACGACAGCTGCTTGAAAAAAAAACTGTTTTATTTTATCGGTCAGGTCTGATTTCCATATGACCGATAGCCTATCGATAGCTGTCCATGCTTTTGCTAGTTACGTATTGATGTCTGTCTCGGTTGATGAGACGCTGCTTCATAAGTAGGTGAACTTGACTACTAGTTTAAGAAAGCGGCCGTTTAGTGAGGGGATGTCGCCTCTTTGATTAAAGCACATATGCATATATATATATATATATATAGAGAGAGAGAGAGAGAGAGAGAGAAAGAGAGAGAGAGGAAGAAAGAAAGAGAGAGAGAAAAAAGATACGATAGAGGGAGAGGTGAAGGTAGAAAGAAAACAATCTTGGTAATTTACGAGCGATGAAACTTTAAACACGAAAGAGAAAACGACGAAAACCAAACGAAGCTGATAGAATGGGTCAAAATGTCAGGAAGCTCTCAGAATTTTCCCCGTCCTTTGAATCATTTCCCAAAATTTACAAATCCATATAAAGATCCATTAATCTTATCATGAAAGTGGGTTGAAAAAGGAATTATGCCCCCCCTCTCCTGGAAAAGTTAGCGGCAAAATGTTCTTCGAGTTTGATTTTTAAGTAGATCCATCAAGTACGCTAAGGGAATCGCATTTCTAGTTCATTTGATCCTAAGGAGATTACAGACACAGAAAGAAAGGCCTCCGTATCCATCCCTAATTCCTATATATCTACATTGGAAATTAGATTTGGTTACGTTCGGTTTATTTCTTTAACGGCATATCAACTCATTATGGGTTATGTATAAACGTTTCTAATCATAACTATATTTTCAATGATCCATTGCATGTTTTTTACACTTTTTGAAGTTGATTATAATCATTTGTTTGCTCACAGATATACGATATCAAGCATTCTTGTAATAATGATCAAACAGAAATAATAAACGAGGTGCATTCGATAAGTTTCCAGACTTTTTTCGTATGGGTACTTTTGTTGATAATACACACGAAACTCTAGTCCCCTTCGAAGTAATCTCCTCCGGCTGCAATGCACTTGTTGCACCGTTCTAACAACTTCTGGAAGGCCCCATGGATGTCCTCTTGTGTGAGTGTGTCAATGACCATCTTCACAGCTTTTTTCCTCCCCTCAGTTGTCTCATAACGACAGCCTCTGAGCTTAGAAAATAAGCAAAAGTCACTGGGAGCAACGTCTGGACTAAAGGAAGGGTGTGGAAGTGTCTTCATCAAATAGTCTGTGAAAAGGATGGAGTTGTTGACTGGTGCATTGTCCTGGAGTAAATGCTACTGACCCAATTTGAAGAGTGCTGGCCTCTTCCAACGGAATCTCTTCCTGAACTCCCTTAAAACCTCATTATAGTAACCCTAACCCGAACCCTTTGGTCAATCAACTCTGATGTTCTGACTTCCTTGCTCCTCCCACACCTCTCATCTTTTTCACAGACTCCCTGGCTTCCTTGAATCTCTTATGTCACTCAAAACTGATGAAAGATGGCCCAAAAGCAGTCTGAAGCATTCCATACGTTTCTCTGGCATTTTTTCCAGAATTTTATTGCATATCATTCTTCTAAATTGTCCCCACGTCCAGATTGCATTTTTGAAATTCACCAGCTGTGACAATCAGGCTTTGGTTGGGTGTATTCCAATTGCTGCTGTAGATGTTCATTTGAACTTGAAATCCTAAAAATTGGCCAGTCTTCTCATAAGATGTATAGCAATAAGATACTGAATTTTCAAGAGTCTACATCAATTTTAAATGCCTGTACAAAAAAAGCCTGGGAACTTATTGAAGGCCCCACGTATAAAGCGTTTACATTTTTAACGTAGTGAACTTATTAGTACATTGTTACTGTAATCAAGTTTAAAGTGTTTATCTGTTTCAACTGACTGTGAACTTATTGATAAATTGTTTCATGAAACATTGATGTTGAAACAATGTTTGAAAGAAACAACCGTTTCAGATAACTGTGAATTTTATTAATACATTGGTTAAAAAAATTGATTTTACAACTCAGCATGAAGTGTTTAGATGATTAATATTGTGGTGAACTTCATTCATATATTGGCTCATTAAACATTCATATTTCAACGATGAGCAGTTAACATGTTTAAGATGATAGTGAACACTATGAACACATTGACTCTTAGAATATTTATGTTCTAAGTATAAAGTGTTTACCATATGAAAATGATCGAAATTCATTAATCCATTCGGTCTATAAACATTGATTTCACAAATAAGAATAACGTATTTATCATATTTTCCAACCCCTCAGCTCGAGCAGGATATGACACAAGGTCAATTTTTAAGCGATGTCTAACAGGTTTGAATTCAGAGTTTTCCTGCTCCTAGACTAGTTGCCTCACCAAGGCTGAAGAACCTCGTCCGCCCTACTATTTATCCATAGCTGGAGGGAGAATAATTGGATTCATACCTTTCCCAAGTGTATTAGTGCTATGTGAAATGCAATCAGTCTCGTCCAGGATTTAAACTCGTGTCGCCGTGTCCATTTCCTACGACGATAACCATTACACCACGGGCACGTACGTATTTATTTGCTTTGAAAGACCATGAATATACGTTTTTGTAACTTGAAATATTGGTTTGGTTTGGTTTGGTTTGTTGGGTTTTATGGCATATCAACCTTTGTAGGTTATTTAACGCCAAATCAATTTTTATGTAAATAATCTGTTCTATTTAAAACAATTAAGTTTAGCATGAGTACACAGTTTAATTATCAAAAACATTTCTATTTCAAACTATTCAAGCAGATATATGTAACAATTCAGTTAAATGTAAATACAGTTTTAATGTCGAAAAACAGTTCTATTTGAAATAATTCAGTTAAGCATAAGCACGCAGTTTAAATTAAGTACGTTTTAATTGTCAAAAACATTTCTATTTCAAGCTATTCAGTTTAATCAAACAATTCATTTTAGCATAAGTATGCTGTTAGTTCTATTTAACCCATAGATCGGGCCCTATCAGGTGCGACCACTCCGGGCCAGAGTGGATCTGGGAGCCATGGCAATGAAGGGGTACTCCACATTCCCGAAAGCTCCAGCACTGCTGGAACCTCACCATCAGATTGTTTAGTGTCATAAACAGGACGCTCATTAAGGTGGGGGTCTTACACCTCTTCAGAGGTGCAGTTAGTGTATTCTATAGCCCCAGCTGACTGTGCAATACACAGAGTTAAATGTCAAACAGTTTTATTTGAGATAATTCAGTTTAGCATAAGTACACAGTTTAGACGTCAAAAACAGTTCTATTTCGTGCAATTCAGTTCAGCACTTGTACGCAGTTCCAATGTCAAAACAGTTCTATTTTAAACAATTCAGTTTAGCATAAAAAGGCAGTTTAAATGCAAAAATCATTATAGTGAAAGAAGCACGGTTTAGTTCTATTTAACCCATAGAGAGGATCCTTATCATGTGCTTCCACTCCCGGCCAGAGTGGACCTGGGAGAGATGACAGCATTGCTGGAACCTCACCATCTGATTGTTTAGTGTCATATCAGGACACTCGTTAGTGGGGGTGGGGGTTATACCCCTCTGCAGAGAAGGAGTGGGTGTATTCTGGGCAATTGAAATATTGGAGATATTACCTTTAAAATTAATTTCGGTATTAAATCATCTAACTCGGGATGCTTTGCCGTAAAATTAACTCACAAAGCAAACGATCAAATTGGAAGTCTGTATTACAAATGGACAAAGTGATACTTTACCAATTTTTCAAGGAGGAGTAGATTATATAGGGGATAATATATTTGGTTCTAGATCCGATTCTTTCGTCAATAAGATATGTTAGCAGAAACAAAACAATGACGTGGAAGCGATAAAGCCTGCTTATGTAACCTGCCAAATTATTCATATACTGAGTCTTTTCGAACTAAAGAAACTACAAGAGGTTGGCAGAGTTCTTAGAAGGTTCTGACAATTAGATCTGAAAGAAACCGGGTGCGATTCCAAAGTACCGTTTTTGGAAATGTATTGAGAGACGTGAATTGTCCAATGGTTTATTGGCTGTATCAGACGTTTGCTCTAATTCTATTTGCCGTAAACAGCTCTAATTTGGTGAGGCATATAACAATATTACTAGATAAGTCATTGCAGAGAGTAACACTTCCAAGAAGATTGGGGCTGAGAAATAGTTATTTTTATATGGTTGACTAAACAAGATTAGTTTCGTATTGTCTTTGATTATATTTCTTACAAAGATGCTAGCACCAAAAAGCTAGTTTTATAATCGTCAAACTTGGCAAAGGAAAAGTAAGAGTATTAATAATACTAATAGTCAAAGAAAAAGAAGAAGAAGAAGAAGAAGAAGAAGAAGAAGAAGAGGATTGGTTGTAGGTTGGTTGGTTGGTTGGTTTTTATTGCATATCAACTTTTGTAGGTTATTTAATGCCAAATCCATTTTTAAACAAATAATATGTTCTATTTCAAACAATTCAGTTTAACATGAGAACACAGTTTGATAGTCAAAAACACTTCTATTTTTAGGCTATTCACCCTTATATAATCAGTTCTGATTCAGCCAATACGGTTTAGTATAAGTATAGATTTTGTTTACACACAGTTAAATGTCAAAATAGTTCTATTTCAAACACTTCAGTTTAGCATAAATATTTTGTGTCATATCCAGGACATTCATTGGGGGGGGGTCTTACTCCTCAGCAGAGGTGCAGTCGATGTATTCTACAGCCCCAGCCGACTGGGCGAAGAAGGAGAATCGTGTTGTGTAGCCCTTACGAACTAAGCAAAAAATAGCGATGATGGTCATCTAATGGAGAGTTGGGAGCAGAAGACAGAGAAGTCTTTTTTAAGATTTAACTTTTCTAAATTTTATAATCCCAACGAAACCCAGGGGAGGTGTATGAAAGAGTGATAACATGCGAATCATTGAACAGTTATATTAGCTGGGCACGTTCTTTAGAAGCACAACTCCGTCTGCAGCATTCGAGGCTGTTTGTTTGCTGTCTTCCCATTTAGTAACTTAAAAAAAAATGGCTTTAAGCAAAGCCCGGCGTTATTTTTAGAGAAATCTCATATCGTCCTCGTAAGCTTTCTTCTGACGTCTTCCAAAGCTTTCTTATTGACCAAAAGGCAGATCATACCTGAAAATCCAGGGTCATGAGTTTGACCCTTGACTTCCGGTTATAATTAGATAGATGCAGCTATTCCTATACAATACTAATAATTTTCGAACAAATATATTTGACCGATAGATGGGACTACCACTCCGAGTCAGACTTGACCTGAGAGTATCTATTTATTCACATTCTCCGGAGGATTTATCACATGCTCAATTTTTCAAGGAAGTAAAATTTGTTTTAATTGTTTTCTTCTCGTCAGTTTTGTAGTCACACACTTTTAAAAAAGTGTGCAGAATCGCCTCGTCTGTGATGTTCTTGGGGTCCTTACAAGTTTTGGGTCTTCCAACTTGCTCTCCCAAGTGACCCTACTGAAACTATTGTTCCAGCCGGCGATCCTGCAGTAAAAATACATCAAGCATGCAAAACCACACAGTTCACACTTCAAAAGAAAATTTAAAAAAAAATGCTACTGCTAATGAGTTACTTAAACATAATCTTCAAACAGTCAGCGGGGTCTGCTGCATACATCGACTGAATCACGACAAGTGTCTTCGAAATGACACAAAAAAATCTGATAGTGAGCCTCCAGTAATGGTGGAGGTTTGAGGAATGCGGAGTACCCCTTCATTGCCATCACTTCCAGGTCCACTATGGCCTAGAGTGGTAGCACCAGATAGGGTCCTATCTATGGATCAAATAAAACTCAACTGAGTACTTATACTAAACTGAATTACTTGAAATAGAACTGCTTTAACATTTAATTGTGTGTGGACAAAAACTATACTGATACTAAACTAAATTGTTTGAATTAGGTCCACTCTGGTTCGGAATGGTGACACCTGATAGGGTCCTATATATGGCTTAAATATACATGTTCGACATTCATACTGTGAGCAACATAATGCCTTATGCTAAATTGAATTGTTAGAAATAGAACTGTTTTGACATTGAGAATATATCATCATCATCTCATCATCTTGTCGTACTACCAGCACGGATATCCCTGATCCTCTCTCACCACTCTTCCCTATCGTTCATCGTTTCCTGCAGGTCCTCGGGGCTACATCCCGTATCCTCACAGAGCTGCTGCATGTAAGTTCGAGCTGGTCGTCCTGCTTTTGCTCGGCCATATGAGGGGGTCCATACGAGAACATCACTTATGAGCTCGTCTCTGCTTCTCCAGCAGTGTCCTGCATATCTGGTTCGTCTTACTTTGGTAGTTTTCTTGATGGGAGGTAGTTGGCCGTACAGCTGTTGCTTTGTGGGGTGTTGCCTCCAGGACTTGTTCATAATTGCTAAAGGGCTAAATATAACTAAACTGAATTGTTTGAAATAGAATTGTTTGATCATTTAATTGTTTGTAAACAAATTACTGATGTTGAATTGTTAGTGAACAACAGCGATACTTAGAAGCACTTAACTTTATTGACTAAACTGAATAGCTTGAAATAGAACTGATTTGTCATTTAAACTTTGTATTTAGGCTAAACTGAATTGTTTGAAATAGAACTGCTTAGATGTATAAAATGAATTTAGTATCAAATAATCTACAATGGTTGATATGCCATGAAGCCAAATCATACTTGCCACTCCCATAGGCCAAATTCAACTTATCTAATGAATGGCCGTCGACGCTCAGCCATTCCAAGGTGATTCTTCCTCACAGCATCTAAATGGATGAGAAAAAAATTACCCTGATCTCTCAATGCAGAATTATCTCTGTTTTCTGTCAAACATCGAGTGGAATAAACACAAGAGCTTCCTTTTAACCAAATGTAGCCGATGGATGAGATTCAGTGGGTAGGAACTCTTAATCTGGTTTTGCATATTAACCTTTCCACTATTATTTCTATGCCATCCACACGGTAATTTCTATCACTACTTATATATATATATATATATATTGATTTTTATATTTTTCTAATAGCATGGATAATATTATCTACGACCACTGATTTCATGCCGTCTTTACATGGCAATAACATTATATATAAATAATAATAATAATAATAATAATAATAATAATAATAATAATAATAATAATAATAAACAAATTATATATATATATATATAATTCATGGAATTTAGACTGCGATCCCTGTACTTCTTTGACTTTTTTGCAAAACAGCAATCATCAGGTAGTTAACAAAATAATTTTGTTAACTGCCTGATGATTGTTGTTTTCCAAAAAAACTCAATGAAACCCTGGAGTCGCAGTCTAAATTCCATGAATTATATATATATATATATATATATATTATATTATATATTGGCTCTATCATTTTGTTAACTGCCCGATGATTGTTGTTTTGAAAAAAAAACTCCATGAAACCCGGGGGCCACAGTGTAAATTCCATGAATTAAATATATATATCTGATATATATTCATTTATTTATTTATTTATTTATTATGTTCACTCATTAGAGATTTTCACATCAGCGTTAGCCGATGGTTTTTCACTGAAGTCTGAGTGAAAGCAAGTCTCCTCAAGTCTCCAGGACTCTTCTTAGTATTCTGGCAGTTCTCAACAATGTTGTCGTTTGGATGGTCTCCACTCGTCCGCCAACCTTCAAGTCCTCTAGTCCCTTTAGTAATACCTTAGTTACTGTTCCAAACGCACCAATTACAATTGGTATAATTGTCACATATTTATTATTATTATTATTATCATTATTATTATTATTATTATTATTATAATTATTATTTTTATATAATAGCTCCTAAATATTGAGCACTCTCCATATTATATTGCACTTGGTTCGATACAAAACCACAAAGTGATTTAGGAACAACTAACATTGTCATATATATATATATATATATATATATATATATATATATATATATATATGAGATAATGTTATATAGATAAAATCAGGCGTTCTGAAAAATCAAGCTCAATGAAAATGCTTTTATTTCTTGATGTCTCATTTCGGAGGATTTTTGATTTGATGTCTCACGAAAGCCCTTGGCCTTAATTCACGAGTTTTTCTTTTTCAATCATCTCATCCTGTGAGTGTGTGTCATATGATTTACCAATGACTTTTAGGTAAAGACATTTGGAAAGCATAAATCCTGCTATTTATGCTGTATTCTCTCTCTGTATATCTCCATGAATATATATATATATATATATATATATGGATATCAGTGCTAATCCAGAGAGTGGGGCTTTTGGGGCCCGGCTCAAAGAGCTTATCTATTAGGCTTATCAGTTCCCAAATATTTCGTAGTGAAATGGTTATTGTCGTTGGAAATGGACACGGGGATTCGATTTCAAATCTTGGATAAGGCTGTTAGAATTTCACATAGTGCAAATACCCTTGGGGATGGTATGAAGCTAAGTATCCTCTTTCTAGCTATGGGTTAATATAAGGAGAGCTTGGGCTCTTTAACCTTGGTATGACAAACGGTCTAGGAGAAAGAAAACAAACGGTTTCGGGTAAATACATTTTCTGAAGCCCAAAAAAAAAAGTCTCGCATAACCACCAGTTGACCACTGACTTAGGTCTTGTCCCGAATAATCATTTTAACTCAGAAACTTTTCGCACTTATTTTATTTTTTCTGTCGAAATTCGGCCCCCAAAACCCTTCAAATACCATGAGTAAGACGATTAGCTTTCAATCTGTGTGTTTTACTTCCCGATTTTCAGTGCATAAATTTTGATTTCAGTCAAATATAGCCAAATTTTCTCTATAATATGTTTCTGTTTATTATAATATTATTGTTGGGTGTGTCTTGGAATAATCTCTTTACATTTTACGCTATGGGACACACACACACACACACACACACACACACACATATATATATATATATATATATATATATATATATATATTCTAATGTATACTTAATTTCTAAATCATGTTAAAAATATAAGCCTGTGTAACACTGAAGACATAGAATCGAAACTGATATTATATATAGATATATATATATATATATATATATATATATACACTGCAACGATCATTAATAATTACATCGCTAAAAGATTTTTATAAAAAGTTAAGTCTCTTTCTAATTAGAGATTCCAAGATTTTATTATTTTTAGTGGAACAATATACAATCAAAACGGACATTATTAGCCGTTATTTATAACCAAACTGACTTGGATTGAAACTCTATCATCAAAAAACAAAATCTTACAAATCTTGCTGATCGAACATGGTCCATATATATATATATATAATCCTTTAAAAATTACTTTTATTTTTTGTAATAATATTTTTTTCGGATGACCCCATATTCTTTTTCAGATGTTAGATCTGCATCTTCAGGCAAAGAAATAATGAGAAATTTCAAATGAAAATTTAGAAAAACCCTCAAAATTCTGGCCACTCTATCTCTGTAACCCTAATCTTATCATATATATATATATATATATATATATATATATATATATGTAAAGACCATTTGTTTTTCCTGTCTTGCTGACAAATGATATTCAATTCCTGTATCAAGATGTATCAATTATTGATTCATCTTTCCTTTCCCCCATTTATATATTGGCATTCAAACTTTTAAATCCAAATGAAGGAAATAAATAAACAATGAAAAATAAAGGAAGAAATGAATTTGGCGTGAGAAAATTATCTCCAATAAATAACCTACATGGGTATTAGTAACCTCTTCATAAAATTTAATTAAATTATGAAATATATTGTACATTAATACTATTTAATAGAAAAAATTAAAATTGTCATACTGTAACATAGGACCAACGTGTTGTGCTTTAAAGAAAGAAGTCCGCAGAAAAAGAAATACTCAAACTCGAAGGTAAGGGAAGAAAATATAGCAGTCGTTTATTATTCACTTAGGACTATGATCGTTGCAACTCGAAAAGTTCATTTTAGTTACGTTCTCCTCCCTTCCACTTGGTGGTAACGGCGGTGTGGATGAGAGCTGGCTGTTGACATACGCCTGACAGATTGGTCGTAGCGGACTGGGTAGGACGGGTCGGGGCCTCGGAACCTTTGACGGACCTGTTTTGAAAGCTGCCTTCAACTCTCCCAAAATCTTGTTTTCTTATATAGAGATTTTGGGGAACAAATCGAAGATCCCCGAATGTTTGATGTCACCAGTGAAACTGTCGTGAAACACGTGATAATTCATCTGTGATTATTTTAAAATCACGTCTAACTTTGCAGGTCATTCTGCTCGTGCGCGCTGGTATCGTGACACCTTCAATGATTGACTACAACCGATCCGCTCGCGAGCTCTCAACGACAGCGCCCGTCCGTAATATTACAATACCAATATTTTTATACTATTCAATATAATTGATCACATTAAAAGCAAAAATAAAAATTATACCAGTTACTGTTTAAGCTATTATCTAGAATTATAAACAAATACAACATAATATCATATATCCTCAAGATTACAACACACAGAGACACAGACACAGACACACACACACACACACACACACATATATATATATATATATATATATATATATATATATATCCAATATCTCCATTATGTATATATAAATCTTTTTTCCTTTGCCGGCTCTTTTTGTTCAAATACTCTTCCTTGTATGAGTCATATATCGTTTCTTTCTTTTTCTTGTCTCAATGCTTTCATTTACTATCATCTTCTACCTCTTTTTCCATTTATTTTTCCAGCTTTATTCCTTATACTCTTTCACGTATCATTTAATATTTTCTTTTTTTAGACACATTTCTTTGTTAGTTTTTTTATTTGCATATTCTTTCTTTTTTCTTTCGTTATTTCTCTTTATTTTCGTTTGCTTGTAATTATACCTGTTACTGTTAAGACTATTATCTAAAATCATAACCAAGCAAGATTGTATGACATATTCTCAAGATTACAATTATATCATATGTGACACAATGTTGGACATTCGTTGTGTTGGTGTGGGTGGGTGCCAGTCAGACGATCCCTTTGTCTGTTTTGGCGCGAAACCCACACAAAGGGGCTTGCGCGAGATCTCCCACGAGACCCGAAATGGATGAGGGAAGGAAGGTCCGAGATAAGGCAGAAGAAGGCAGTCAGTAGAGGGGAGCAGCAGAGACCAGTCGACAGAATTGGTCAGTCAAGGGAAGAGAGTCTGGCAGAGAGGACACCAGTCAACGGAGGTCAGAAAGGCGACTGCTAAGACCTGTTGACCTACAAATGCCGGGTTGACCACCGCGAGAATTCCTAGTGGCTTTGAGAGAGTTTAACTCGAGTACACGCTCGCGTTAGCTCACAGAATGCACAGAATGTTACAGACTTCCATTTATTGCACTTGAAGCTAACCCAAGCCCGATTGCTTGTTCTTCTTTTTTTCCAACCCCTCGGTTGTGTGTTTTGTGCGTATCTGTAAAGAAATGTGAAATACCCAGGGCTGGAGATGAGAAAAACCACTAGATGATTCTAATGGCCACGTGTAGTTTGGTTGGTTGAGATAGTGGGGGTTGACTGGCTGGTATTGTCAAACATACACATTATCATAATATTCATAACCTCAAATCCTCACATTTATGAATAAAATCATACCAAGTATTATAGATAATACAGTATTAAGAATTATCATCGCAATTATTATTATTACTATTGCAATTGTAACTTCTCATTATCAAACCTATTGATATCATAAACTAATAATCAACTTATTATTATCATAAATATTAATAATATCAGTGCCAACAAAAACAATAACATTCATCTACAATTACCATAACTATTACTTAATATTAAAAATTAATAATATTAATAATTACCAATAATAAATCATTCAAATTAATATTAATAAATATTATTACGTGCTACGACGTTATAATAACAATATCATTCATAATATGCAATCTGTGTGTGTGTGTGTGTGTGTGTGTGAAAGAAAGAGATTGGTAGAGTGTTCTCAATTTTCTGAAATTCTATTTGGTCTCAGTTAGGACAACTGTCTATTTTGGTGTTCGGTTTTTGAAAATTTTCGAGATGGAATTTCGGCTGTTTCGTTTTAGTCTCGATTTGAAGAATTTGAATCACACCTAAAACGCCATTTTTCTTGCTAGAAGCATTGCAATTATTTGTGTATTTCACAACGTGCAAATAGTCTGCAAACAAATTTCAGAGGCTGGAACATATTCCAAAAGGTACAAGATCGATTTATCTGTATATTTATCGATTAACTTAATCAGATAAAGCGATAAAACAGTATTGGATTAAGATTGAATGATCGATATGTAAAAAAGAAGTAACCTGCTATAAATAGATTGCAAGATAGACATGGGTCGATTCAAGTTAGCTAACATAGACGCAGATTTGTGCATACTAAGAAAGGCAGTAAGATAACGTAACCTCTATGGTATTAATACGTGCATGATATATATATATATATATATATATATATATATATATATATACACGAAGATCGTTCAAATGTATATATATATATATATATCAAGTCGTGGTCACTGAACAGATTCCCTTTACTCTCTCTCAATCTACCCTCCTCTCTCTCTCTCTCTCTCTCTCTCTCTCTCTCTCTCTCTCTCTCTCTCTCTCAAGCCATCCGTCCAAATCGGCAATCCCTCTTGGTAAGTCTTTTAGCGGATACCCAGTGTCCGTACAGAGCTGATGAATGTATGTTTATGTATGTTGGCCTAGACTGCTATCTTCATGTGTAGTATTCCTTAGGGGAATGTCATCTATGATTTTCATCTTAGTTCTCCAGCAGTGCTCTGTATATCTTTCTCGTCTTACTTTAATGGCTAGTGAGATAGGAGATTAGTGGCCGAACAACTGCTGTTTTGTTGGTTTCTGCATCGAGGATTTGTTCAAAACAGCATTCAGCTTCCTTTTGTAGTTTCCGTAGAGATTTTTTTTCCTGGCATGTCGTTAAAGCCAACGTGGTGCAACCGTATGATAGTACTGACACGGCTACAACTTGAAAGAATTTTATTCTTATTTTGTCCGAGAGATTATATATATATATATATATATATATATATATATATATATACGAGGATCATTAAATAAGTTTCCAGACTTTTTTCGTATGGGCACTTTTATTGATTGCACACACATGAAACTCTAGTCCCCTTCGAAGTGATCTCGTCCGGCTGCAATGCACTTGTTCTACCGTTCCTTCGGCAAGGCCCCATGGAAGTCCTCTTGTGTGAGCGTGTCAATGACCTTCGTCGCAACCTCTTTCATCACCTCAATTGTCTCATAACGACAGCCTGTGAGCTTAGGGAATAACCAAAAGTCACAGGGAGCAAGGCCTGGACTATATGGAGGCTGAGGAAATGTTTTGATGTCCATCTTGGTAAAATAGTCTGTGACAAGGATGGAGTTGTGGACTGGTGCATTGTCCTGGTGGAAATGCCACTGACCCGATTTGAAGAGTGCTAGCCTCTTCCGACGGAATCTCTTCCTGAACTCCCTTAAAACCTTAACATAGTAACCCTAACCCTAACCCCTTTGCCAATTAACTCTGTTGTATTGACTTCCTTACTCCTTCCACACCTTCATCATCCCTTACAGACACCCTGCCTTCCTTGAATCTCTTATGATACTCAAAAACTGATGCTCGATTCATGCGAGATGGTCGAAAAGCAGTCTGAAGCATTCCATACGTTTCTCTAGCATTTTTCCAAGTTTAGAACGGAATTTTATTGCATATCGTTCTTCTAAATTGTCCTCACGTCCAGATTGCATTTTTGAAATTCACCAGCTGTGAAAATCAGGCTTTAGTAGGGTGTATTCCAATTCCTGCTGTAGCTGTTCATTAGAACCTGAAATCATAAAAATTGGTCAGACATCTCATAAGGTATATAGCAACAAGACACTGAATTGTCAAGACTCTACGACAATTTTAAATGTCTCTACAAAAAAGTCTGGAAACTTATTGAATGCACCACGTACTTTGATTCCTATTTCTTTATAGAATCTTGCAAAGTAGTATAAAACTCAAAATCAATCACTGAAACTTTTTCAATTTTTTTAATGTTGCTCGTGTTGCATGCATCGATATATAAAATCTTTTTATTTGAATTCAATATACCTAAAATAACAGTGAAAAAGAGTCCATTAATTTTAAATGCTTCCCTAATATTTTATACACAAGAACGCAAATTTCATACGATGACTTTATATCAGCAAGTAATTACTTTTTTGATCAATGGAGTCCAAGCACTGCAACACCGTTTAAATAAGTATGACTATAAGGAGGATTATGTTAAAGAATAACCTCATTTGGTTACATTTTATCTGAGTATCTTAGTTAGTTTATGAACTTTTCGGCCTTCCTTAGTTTATATGTATAGTGACTGCAACTTCTTTACAGCAGAAGACCATACCCTCAATGTTGCCAAGAGCGCCTGTGGGAATATATATGGCTCTTTAGGCCAAATTCATTCTTCAAGCCGTACTGCACATGTGACAAGGAAAAGAACTCCCTTTGGAGTTGGCATCAATTCCAAGAATTCTCAGATGGCCTCTTGGAACTGCTGAAGGCCCAAATGCTTTGTCACAGAATTGACATGAATTACTTGCAGGTTGCTGAGAAAAGACCGAAGTAATATCAACCAGCGATTATTTTCTCCCATAAGATCTCATATAACTCGGAGGTTTGGATGCAGTTAAACAGTGAGAATGTTACATTCTCCATATTTCAAATATCTTACAACTATTGTAGATAACCTTTTTCAAAACTAATAGATTTTCCGTCATCAGTTCCCAGTTTCCAAGGTCAATACTAAGCGTCCCAAGCTTGTTTTGATGATATTTTAAAATATTTCTTAGGTTTAGGTCTCAGAAGTTTGTCATAGATGTTTATCACGTTCCAAGGCCATAAAACAACTGCCTTGGTAACCTACCGCGCTCCATCCTGGTAATATGTCCAGCGAAAAACATCTGATTGTATTGAGATGTTTATCATGCATCTCAATAATTGATACATTGGCTCGTTGAAGAAGGACGTTGATAGATACTGTCGGTTTAGCTACTGTTTAGGATCCTCCAAAGAGGAGCTGGTTGGATTCTTTTCAAGGTTTTGATGGGACGAGGGTTCGTATTTTAAGCCTAAGAAAAGTATAAAAAAGTGCACACACACATATATATATATATGTGTGTGTGTGTGTGTGTGTGTGTGTTACACTTAACTTGTATAATGTTACCGTGTCCACCTTTGGGAAAAACAACCAATTAATCTAGGTTCTAACCATCGAAGACAGGTTTTTAAGGATATACATAATGTTATTATGGTTACAATCCATTAATTCTTCTTATATCAATATCTTTATTTAGAACAAACACGAATACGAGGCAGTGCTAAAAAAACACAGCTGCTATAAGGCAAAATTTGTTTATAAATCTAGGGATGAAGAAGTAGAAATACGTTTTAGGAACCACACAGCAAGGAAGATTTTATGCTTTACACCACTATACAGTGTGGCCGTAACTATGAGATAAGAATGGAATTATATAGATTATTAAAAAAGACTTCCCTCTTTCGAATAGTTTATTCAAAATATTTGATAGGAACATGATTAAATTAAGTAACAGTACTATGCCTAATTTGGCAAGTTTAATTAATAAAAGTACCATTAAAAAACTTTGGAATAATCAACGTACTGAACCTCTTAAATGCAATTGTATTAATAAATCTTATTGAGCCTCAAGGGTAAGTGTCAATTTGAGTGTATAAGGTATAAGGTGGAGGTATATCGTCGTGGATCTAACGATAGTAATGTTTGTAGAAATATTAAAAAGGTATACGTAGGCTCCACACAGGGACCATTCCAAAAAAGATATTACAATCATAGAAGTAGCTTTGAGCAAAAAGTATATTGACAGAGAACTTGCTTATCTATGACAGGGGGAATTAAGAAGAAACTAGACACAGGTTCTATATTAAAATGGAAGATCGTAAAAAATGCCGCAAATGTAAAGCGGGGGATAAATATTATAATGTTTGAATGTAGAAAAAACTTGCCGAAGCTTCCTACAATAACCCCAAATGAATTACTTAATCAAAGGTTGGAAATACTTGATGTTTGTAGACATAAGAAAAGTTGGTTACTTGGTAGATAAGTTACAATTTAATTTTATCTTATCTATTTATTATATGTCCTTTCATCACTTATTTTATTTAATCTATCTATTTGATTATTAATTAACTAATTAATTATTCATTTTTATTATGCTAATTATCTTTTTTCAAGCAGTCTTTTAATCAATAAAATAAAGTTTTCGTTCAATTCTTCTTTAGTCAGAATCGTCCTGAAGATCCAGTTACGTGAAACCTATATATATTTTTTGACTCTGAAGGTATATATATACTGTTTCGTTGTATCACAATTCTTTAGTGTCGCTAAACAGGGTAGATTCCCGACACTGGGATAGAAACCCGACTGACTCAAACGCCAATCCGAGATTCTACCACTCAGCCACTAGAAAACCAACGCAAGCGAAGGAAATTTAAACGCTTATGTATCACATTTGTTTTGTTTACATACATCCGCTTAACGGCTACCGAGAGCTCAATTCATTTGAAGAGCCTTGCTTTACGCTAGTGGCAACCATTACTTCCTTCGCTAGAGAGCCCAACCCCATATATATATATATATATATATATAGTTGTGATGTGCGAGGTTAGTACTAGATAGAGGCTAATCAAGCTTTTTTGTTTTTCTCAGTGAGAGACCTATATAGGCTCTCTCTCACACTTATGTAAATTAGGCAGATTAATTTGCGAGTATCACTACATCTCCCTGAAACGTATGGGTCTTATGTCCCTTGTAGATATTGTACTTCTACTGATTGTCTCATTTTCGGGATTTGCTTTTCTTGTTTCTCTTCCGTATTTCTTTCTCTAGGAGATCTAAATCTGTCCCACACTGTGCGGTTGTCTTCTTGCATTATTTGATCTTCATACAAGTTCTCAAATTCATTCTAGCCCATCTGATCATACATTATTTTGTCTTCTGACGTTTCATTCTGTAAAGGTTATTCCAATAAATTATTAACGGAAGGAGTTGTAGAGATTTTTTCCTCACTTTGCTCTTCATATTCGTCCTGGGGCCTCATTTGATCTGCATGGGTTCATACACTGTTCTCCTTTTCTCTATTTATTATTGTTGTATTGTGGCCTTTTTGCATGATAAATTCTAGCCTTTTTGGATTTGATTCTTACTTCTTTTTGTATAAAATTTTTTTTCATTTGTGGAATACGATATCATTAGCAGAGCTCTAATTTGCCTTCCCATTAAAGTTGATAATCTTTCTAGTCTTCCAGTATATGGTATTGTGCGATAGCTTAAAAGCAGCCTGGGTAGAAAAAATTCTATTTATTCTTTTTACTGAGAACATGCTTTCAGCCCTGTTTTTATGGTCCGCTAACCCATTCGATTGAGAGTGAAATGGCGGTGTTTTATATGTTTTACACCCTATTTTTTCAAACATAAATTAAGATCTTCATCACAAAATTCTGGAGCATTGTAGGATACCAGAATTCTTGTTATGCTCTTTCTGGAAAATATGAACCTTAGAATCTGTTTTGTCGTAAAACCTTTCTTGTCTGGCATACGGATTACTTAAGGCAAGCCTGAAAAAGAGTCTACTAGTATTAATAAGAGCCCCACTCCAGTAATATATGCATGATAAATATGCATACGACTCCATGATTCCACTTCTCTGGGCCATGAATGAAGAAGTCTGAGTAAAATGTCTTAATTCTTTACATTTTTTGCATCTTTTTATGCATTCTTCGACATCCAGTGAATACCCCGGTCACCATGTTTCTAATTTTATTCTTTTTTGTGTGTGGCTACTACTACACACTGTATATCGTCGTATACACTTTTTATTACCAATTTTCTTTGTGTTCCAGGGGGAATTATCAGATCGCCATTACAAATCACTCCATGTCATATCGTTAACATGTCTTATTACTTGGTAAGGTCTTTCAGCCCTGGAACAATTTCTCCATATGTTTTTTTTCTTATTCTCGATGTTACTCTTCTTAGTATTGGATCATATCTAGTTTTTGCAGCCATTCTATCTAAAGACTAAACATCAGTCTCTACCCAATGTAAAAATGTATCTTTAAATTCTTTTTCTGTTTTATCTTTTGACTCCTTGTTAAATCGCAATCTTGATGATGTATCTATGTGTGGAATTGAGTTCCCTTTGACATATTCAATATCAAAGTCAAATGCCATTAATCTTATCGCCCATCTTAGTATTATCGATGTCGTGACTAGGCAATTCTTCTCTTGGATTGAATATAAACTCTAATGTTCTATGATCACTTCTAAAAAATGTTTTCCAATTAAAATTTGTCGGGCTCTAGTGGTTGTCCATACAATGCCCAGAGCTTCTTTCTCTCTATTTGAATTATTAAATTCAATGTTCGTTACTCTTCTTGGTAAATACCTTATCTGATGTACTTCTTGTCATCATCATCATCATGTCGTGCCACTAGCACGGATATCCCTGACCCTCTCTCGCCACTCCTCCCTATCATTCATCGCCCCAGGCAGGTCTTCATGACAACATCCCGTATCCTCACATAGCTGCTGAATGTATGTTCGTGCTGGTCGTCCTGCTTTTGTACGGCCAAGTGTGGGGGTCCATAAGAGTACATCTCTTATGAGTTCATCCCTGCTTCTCCAGCAGTGTCCTGCATGTCTGGTTCGTCTAACTTGAATAGTTTTCGTGATAGGAGGCAGGTGTCCGTACAGTTGGTGTCTTGTGGGGTGTTGCCGCCAGGACTTGTTCAAGATTGCTCGCAGCATTCTTGTCTAATTGCCGTCTAGCTTCTTCTCCAGCCGTTTTGTTAGAGTCCATGTAGTGCAGCCATATAGCAGTATCGATGTGACCGCTGCCTGGAAGAAACTGCGTTTTCGCTTGCATATGTGGTAAATGTAATGTCCATTTTCTGATCAAAATTTTTCACTACCGGTTTCTTTGCAATAATCACTTTTAATCTATTAAAAACTTTTTGTTGTTTATCTAACCAGATAAATTCAGCTTTATTTTTTCTTAAATTTGCAACCAACTCAGTCATGTCTGTATATTTTGGAACATATCGCCAGTAGAAATTCACCAATTCCAAAAAAGGTTTTGACCAGTCGGCTGGGGCTGTAGAATACACTGACTGCACCTCTGCAGAGGGCTAAGACCCCCACCCCAATAAGTGTCCTGGATATGACACTAAACGATCTGATGGTGAGGTCCCAGTTATGCTGGGGCTTTGGGGAATACGTAGCACCCCTTCTTTGCCATTGCTCCCAGGTCCACTCTAGCCGGTAATGGTAGCGCCTGATAGGGCCTTATCAATGGGTTGAATAGTACTAACGGCATACTTATGCTAGACTGAATTGTTTAATTAAATTGAATAGCTTGAAATAGAAACGTTTTTGACAATTAAACCGTAATTACATTTAAACTACGTGCTTATGCTATAGTGAAACCGCACTTACATTTAAACTGCGTCCTTATGCTAAACTGAACAATTTAAAATAGAAGTTTTTTGACATTGAAACTGTATTTACACTAAACTGAATTGTTTAACACGGAACTGTTTTGACATTTAACTGAGTGTAAACAAAATCTGTACTTATACTAAACTGAATTAGCTGAATTAGGATTGCTTGACTAAACTGAATAGTCTGAAATAGAATATTTTGACAATTAAACTGTGTATTCATGCTAAACTGAATTGTTTTAAATAGAACTGATTATTTACATAAAAATGGATTTGGCGTTAAATAACCTACAAAGGTTGATATGCCATAAACCCAACCAACTAACCAACCAACCAAAAAGATTCGAGTTCTTTTTTTTATTTGTAAGTGTAGCTATTTTTTGTACTTTTTCTATCAAGACTTGGTCTTGTGATATAACTTCTTTTGAAATATTTTAACCTAAGAATGATATTTTATTACTATTGTTCACGCATTTTCCCATTTATTGTCATTCCAGTGTTTCTTAATCTATTCAAGACGAGGTCGTTTTTTCAAAATAAATTTTCATTAGTATCTCCTATGCATATATCGTCTTGGTAACAAACGATCTTTTTTTATATCTTCTTTCTGAACCTGTTTCATGGTACTTTGATATTTGGCGCTAATTGTTTTTACTCCATATGGCATCCTTTTCGATTTCAGTAAACCTAATTGCATATTTATCGTTGTTACTTCTTTGAAGTTATTGTCAATTTGTATTTGGTAGTATACCATTTTCAAATCTATTTTTGTAAACTCACTCATGCCAGCCAGTGCATGAACTGCAATTTCAACATTAAGTATAGAATATGAAGCCGAGCAAACTTTGTGATTTACAACTGTTTTATAATCTCCACATATACGTATATCTCCACCTGACTTTCTTAAAACAACATGCCCACTTACTACTCCAAGGGGAAACATGTTCAAGAAGGTCCTGTTCTATTAATTTTGATAGTTTTGCAACTACCAATGACAACAAATTTACTGGCAATTTTTGTGCCTCATAATAAGAGGGAGAAACATTTCTTTTTAATTCTAAAAGCACTTTATAATTTTTTTAACTTTCCGGTTTTTTCCATTTGTCTCTCATTAATTAATTTGGTTGAATTTTTGTCAAGCACATCGTTTCCAAGAAGTCCGTGGTTCGTTTTACAAGTCATGACAATTATAGGTATTACTTCAAATTTATCTTCAAACCCCTAGGAACCTTTAAAATACACTAAAGTTTGTATGTGTAGTATATTGACCTTCGACCCGCCAAACATGCCATTCCAAAGACGGCGGAAATGCATATTCCATTGGCGTGGGCGGGTCTGGCTGACAGTATGGGACAAGGTAAAATCCCGCGGTACAGTCACAGACTTATGCACCGTAAGAAAGTGACCTGTAAATTGCATGACATTTATTTCTGCTTGATGACGATCAAATATGCCATTCCAAGGACGGCGGAAGTGACACATTCCGATGGCCAGTTATGAGGAGATATTGAGTGAGCGATTGAACTATTATATACCTCGGTAAAGACAGGAAGTCAGTTAGTTTGGAGACCAGACCAGTTGGAGTTCAGATGAGTTAGAGACAAGATGCGGTAGAGAGAACAGCACCCAGCGGAGAGGGCCCCCAGGCCTCCGGTTGAGCAGTCCACGAGAACGAGAGCGATACACGGCTATGTTTGGATGGGGCTGGGGAGGTCAATATGTTGCAGTCTTTGTTCAGTCTCCAACTCCCTCTTACACGCAAACCTTTCAAATAAAGTGAGAGGTATATTATTCTAAAAGAACTGTGTCGTCGTTATTATATCGTCGTTATGATTCTTTCTGCATGAATCTGCATATGACTATACAACATATGACCGACCCATCAAATTGGCAAAGTAGTAACTTGCTATTTCGTAAAGTTGGCTTTCCAATGTGTTCCCAGAATTTTTTTGGTATAAGCTATTTTTGATCTGCATGGGTTCATACACTGGTCTCCTTTTCTCTATTTATTATTAGTGGATTGTGGCCTTTTTTGCATGATAAATTCTGGCCTTTTTGGATTTGATTCTTTCTTCTGTTTTAACCACATTTTTTCATTTATGGAATACGACATCGTCAGCGGAGCTCTAATTTGCCTTCCCATTAAAGTTGATGGGCTTTCTAGTCTTCCGGCATGTGGTATTGTGCAATAGCTTAAAAGCAGCCTTGGTAGAAAAAAAATCTATTTTTTCTTTTTGCTTCGAACATACTTTCAGTCCCATTTTCACGGTCTGTACCATTCTTTCCACCAACCCATTCAATTGAGGGTGATATGGCGGTCTTTTATACGGTTTACACCCTATTTTTTTCCCAACCATAAATTAAGATCTTCATCACAAAATTCTGGAGCATTGTCGGATACCAGGATTTTTGGTATACTCTTTCTGGAGAATATGAACCTTAGAATCTGTTTTGTCGTAAAACCTTTCTTGTCTGGCACACGGATAACATCAGGCAGGCCTGAAAAAGAGTTTATTAGTATTAGTAAGAGTCCTTCTTCACTGCTGGTATCCATTTGCATATGCAAATCGAAATCGAAAACTCTGAATTTAAACCTGTTAAACTCTGCTTAAAAATTTACCTTGTGTCATATCCTGCCCGAGTGGAGGGGTTGGGTAAATTAATATTCAAATCGAAGTTATTGATTTTATCCTTTAGAATAACGTCTTTTTTTCTTTTGTTCAATTTTTCCAACATTATTCTATTTAAATTTATATATAGCTCTTTTGAAGCAATTTCAAAAGTCTTCCCAAGTGCTGGGAAGTTTTTCATTTTAATTTCATGGTCACGTCCACAATACGAACATTTTTAAAATCTTCTTTAGCGTGTAAATATCGGTGAATGTTTATTCGCTGGGTTGACTTTTATAATGATTATATTTCTCTATTAATTGTGGTTGCTGTATAAAGTCAATGCAGGTATTTAAAGACATATTTCCAATTTGTAGTTGTTCCATTATTTTATGTCGGTTTGATGCATTGGACATACCTTAAATGAATTAAGACCTCTTCAATCATCTGTTCTTCTTGTCCAAGTTTTTCAAACTCACAATATCTACTCGCATTTCGCAGACGGTGTCGATATTTAATGATTGGTTCGTCACTTTCTAGTTTCATCGACATGACCTTCGTTCTTTCTGCCACGATCAACCTTTTCTTGGGGCTCATATTTCTTCTTATGAAGTATCCAAAAAGAGATCCGTAATTCAATTTTCTCCACTTCCTTTTTCCTAGGCGTCTTTTAGCTTTTTAGTTCTTGCGCTCGCAGCAAAACTTCATAGCCACGTATCGAAAAAAAAATGGGATCCTCGAGAGACAATTGGTATCCTATCGGCGACGACATTGCTGTGGTGTGCAGGGTTATCACTTCTCAGGGGCTAATTCAGCTTTTTAGTTATTCTCAGTGAGAGACTTATATAGGCTCTCTCTTACACTTATTAAAATTAGGCAGATTAGGCGAGTATCACAATATATATATATATATATATACGTCATAGGCCTACGTAAAATTTGCCTTTTGGTTTCTTTTTTAGATATAAGTTCACTTCCTCAAATGTCCATCAAACGTTTTGTTCCTCATGTAATATACTGACTTTGCTGGCGACGTAGAAAAACTAAGCAAATTCAATGCGCTCACAAGATAACATCAACAAAGTGGTTTCAGAGGAAAGAGAAAATAAAGGAGAATGGCGAAGAATATTGTTTATTGCCTATGGATAGAGTGACAGATACTTCCGTTTGCAGATAAGATCAACAAATTACCGGAAAACACTGGAAGTATGTAAGTTCCGATAACCAGCCATAAACAGAAAATACGTGAGGCGAAGAGGATGTTCACATTTCCGTATGGGACTTAAAAAGACAATATAAGGTCTGTAATTTTGGACTGAAGGTATTTTTGGATTTTTCCAGACGCGTGTGGGCTGCGACTCTGCGTCTGGACCTACTTTAAAAAAGGCCTTGTGCCGTACTTACCCGGTGGTGGGATGGAGAATAAATAAAGTTTCATTTCTAGATGTTTGGTAGTAGCGTTCATTATACATTCATATTTACATTTTTTGTGGATTTTTTTTTTCTTAAGAGGTTTTTTAGACGGTCCTATCAGTTAGGAATAAATCTAAACAGATGTATTCGGCCAACAGGGGGACCCTACCAGCTACTATAATTCCGATACTGAATGGACCAGGAAGTAAAGTCAATACAGAGGTTCTCCACATGCTGCAAAGCTTCAGAATCGGAACCTCACCATCAGATATTTTCATTTCAATCATACATCTTAGATGCATCAGGGAGGTCTTCAGTGATGCGCTATCTTCATTGCCGGTTTCGGGTTATTTTGCATCATATCAGCTCCGACAGTTGCCCCGGCTTGACTCTGAAAGAGCCAAGCCGCCTCCGTAATCGCGACGTGCTACGCTCGTGCCTCTACCAAAGCAAAGAAAAAAAAATTAAAAAAAGGCCGGACTTCGGACGTTCTTATAGACATAGATACAGTTTAGCGTCATATCCAGGACAAGATTGCTGTGGTCTTAAACCTGTGCAGAGATACTATCGGCGTATTTGACAGCCAACCCACAACTGGGGCAAAAACTTCGGATCAGAGTGAATACACTCAATACACTACCTTTTTGGTCAGGGTGGTTACTTTTCTGCATGAGTATATTCTAAGCCTCGTTAACTGGGCGGCTGCCAACGACTTCGTGAATGTGTTTATTGATACAAAACAGCCATCTTGCTAAATCTAATCAATATGGCTGATTTAATTTTCAACAGTAGCAGAAAAAAACTCCAAGGCCATATTATTCCTTCCAAATAAAATACTTATTAACAAGAAGAACATAATATGTTGTACAAACTGCAAAGAATCGTACAAAAATACCAGAAGCTAGAATCGTACAAAAACAATCACCGTTCAGTCTTTGAACCGATAAATGTATTTTAACAATAAATAATTGCTTGATATAACGTTACTTTTGAACGCAAACTATTTGGTCATAATTGTTTGCTACGTCAAAAACACGTAAAAATAGGAATTTATATTTTTAAAGATAAAAAAGATTATGAAAGAAAAGAAAAACGCCCAATGTATTGAAGTTTTTCTTTATTTAAAAACAATAACAACGAAAGTGAAAAATAACATATGATCCATGAAAACGTCCCCGGGGAAATGAATAGATTTTGTATTTCTATAAAAAGCTTTAATGAACTGTTATATTCTTGTGTGAACGCAAAAAAGAACATAAGTAAAAAAAAAAAAAAAAAAAAGAATCGCATCAAAAACCTTGCCGAGAGCCTTAAACACCATTTATTTACAATACAACACGCGGCCGGGCACCTCTGATGGTGTAGTGGTTAGACTATCAAATCTAGACAAGGGAGTTCGAGTATCATTGGGTGCCCCATTCATTCGGCCTTGTGCCACATCGCAGCAAAAAGCTTCATAAATTACTACAACATACATAAACATACACACACACACACACTTATATATATATATATATATATATATATATATATATATATATATATATAAACACACAAACACTCGCGGTCTGAGACTTCGTCTAACGTAAAGTTGGATGGGTTTCGATCCCGGCTTCGAGCGTCCTACGTGTCTAGCCACACTGAAGAGTTATGATAGAACGAAACAGTCTGTCTGTGGATGAGAATATATATATATATATATATATATATATATGTGTGTGTGTGTGTGTATGTTTGTGTGTTATGTTGTAGTAATTTATAATGCATGCACACATACACACACACACACACACACACACATATATATATATATATATATTACTCTCTTATCATTGATTTCGCTGTCCATCTGTCTTTTCACCTTTTTATCTATGTATCTAAGCCTTTTCGCGCAGACACACACACACACACACACACACACATATATATATATATATTTCTCTCTTATTATCGATTTAGCTATCTGTCTGTGTGTCTTTGTTTTTTCTTATCTATAGATACATGCTTCTTCACACACACACACACACACACACACACACACACACACACACACACACACACACACACACACACACACACAGAGTCTCTATCTCTATCTCTTCTCTCCCTCTCTCTTTATATATATATATATAGGGAGAGAGAGAGATAGAGAGAGAGAGAGCCACTAAAGTGATTTATCATTTAGGAAATAACTATAAATTTTTATTTATAATATTATATTCTGCAATTAGTCCAAAATAATTAGCAAGAATCAAAATGATTATAATTAATAGAAAGATTCATTTCCTTTTTTAAGTTCAAATGTTGAGCTTTAATTAACTTGTTTGTGCGCCACTCAGAATATGTGTGTGTGTGTGTGTGTGAAGGAAAATATCGAAGAATTATTGTCCAAAAATGTTGATTTGCTGACCTAAGTATTTACAGAGCTTAGAAAAAATATCGACAATATAGTATCTTGCTCCGTGTTGCCGACGAAATTAATCAAAAGTGTTAAATATATTTTAAATAACCGTCCCCAAACACCACAAATTTTGAGGAACACATTTTGTAATTGTTTGGTTAAAGAATATGCAAACAGCTCTGTCCACGAATTGAACTCGGATAACCGTTTCCATTTCCCACAAAAATAACGATTAGATTACGAGTGTCTACTTACAAATGGAATTTCTCTCGCATATATATATATATATTTATTTATTCATTTATTTCATAGACTGTAGACTGCAACCATGGATTTCATGGAGTTTTTTGCAAAGCAACAATCATCCGGCAGTTAAGAAAATGGAATCTACAGTACATGAATAATATATATATATATATATATAAATATATATATATATATATATTATATATATATATATATATATATTTTATTATGTTTATTAAATAATAGCTTTAACCTAGATATTTATCACTCTACATATTATATTGCACTTGGTTCTACACATACCCACAAAGTGATTCAGTGACAACCAACACCCTTATAATATATATGTATATATATATATATTGGTCTCGTGAGTAGAGTGTTTACCAATGACCAAGGAGACTGAGGTTAAACTCCAGGTCGAGTCACACTAAAGACTCCAAAAATAGCAATTGATACCTCTTTGCTTAACACTCAACAATATAGGGTATGTATCTAGGGTAAAGTGGAGCAATCCAAGGAAAGGGTTATATTTATAATGCAAAGCTCTTCGAAAGAATTGAGCCCTCTGGTAGCCGATACGGTATAAAAAATGTAAACAAACGGCTGCTGCTGCTGTTGCTACATAAATACCTTAAAAATTCCCTTAGCCAACGTGGTCCGCTTGGTGGCCGAGAGGTCTGAGATTTAGTCTAACGTAAAGTTGGCTTCGAGCGTCCTGCGTGTCTAGCCACACTGAAGAGTTCTGATAGAACGAAACAGTCTGTCTGTGGATGACAATATATATATATATATATATATAGATAGATAGATAAATAGAAGACGTGTTTAGCATTAGTCATTGTGGTATGAACTAAAATTTGGCGCTCGAGTTCAAACAATGGACGAGGGTATATTTCTCTCCCTTTCCCTTTCTCTAGCTCTTGATATATATATATATATATATATATATATATATATATATATATATGTGTGTGTGTGTGGGTGTGTATGTGTGTGTTTGCATGCGAGCGTTTGTTTGCGTGTGCGTGTGAATACCTGGGTGGGTTTGCGTGTGTCTGTGTTCGGGCGCGTACACATGTGTGTGTGTGTGTGTGTGTGTGAGCCTGCGCGTGTTTGTGTGTGTCTTTGTGCGTGTGATAGAGTGTTTGAAAATAAGATTGGGAAGTTGATTTCTCTGGAATGACATAGACACTCCATGTGAGCATGAATCAAAAGATAAAATGAATCAAAAGATAAAATTAATAAATAATCAAAAAAAAAAAAAAAATCAAATTCAAATAAAACATTCTGTCATTTTCTCTTTCTTTTTTTCCCTTTCTTCTTTCCTGTTTCTTTTCCCCTTGTCGAAGAAGCTAAAATGTGAATACAAGCACCGATTCTCATTATTAGGCCACTCTATCGTTTCTGGGTCGAAGATGTGTACATTCCACGTGAAAAAGGCTCAGAAACTTAATCAATATTCCACCATTCTACCAATCGACTTTTTCTCAACACGCATGCGCATATCAAACGATTTTCGGTTTACCCTCTTTCTCTCTTTACTTTTTGTTCCTCCGCATTTGTCTCCCTTCTCTGATATCCACAAAGCTTAGCTTAGTATGTGGCCACGAGAGAGATGCGCAGAGAAGCTCAAATATTCAACACAAAGAGAGGAATGTTTTCTTGAAATATGATCATAACTCTTTTATCAGTATTAGAGAGAGATACAATATACGTTTTGTGATAACAAGAATATCAAAATTAAATGTATACAGCCCCGTCGGCAGGACTTGAAGTACACCAAATGCATCTTCTGCAGATGGGTATGTATTTACTCAATATCTCCGCAACGTGTAGTAAGTTGGCGACCGTGGTTGAGCGCGAGCAGAAGGCTTCCTTTTCAATAGCTGCTACACCTAGGTGTAGGGGAGGCTGCAACTCATGGTCAAATTTTAAGTGGAGTACAGCTGGAGTTAATTTCGGGTTTTCCTTTTCTTAGCCAAAGCTAATGAACCAAGTTTGACTTGCTATTTTTTCATTGCTGGGTGGATAAAAGAGATGGATTCGGACCTTTTGCAAGGGCATTAGCGTGAAGTAAAACAAAAATAGACTCATCAAAGATTAACACTCTGTCTGTCGATTTCATTTTAGTTAAATAGAAATTCTTGACTGTGTCCAGATTATTTGCTTTGTTTTTATGGCATATCAGCCATTGTTGGTTATTAAATGCCATATCCTGTTTTTGCATATATATCAAATATATGATTTATAAGCACATTTTGTCGATACAAAAAGTTAAATGATAAAACAGTTCTATTTCTAACAATTCAATTTAGCATAAGTTATTCATTTATACTTTCATAAACAAAATACTTCTTTTTGATAATAGGGAGTTGTTCCTCACCACCGAACCTTTAAACACATAATTTTAGCCTAAAATCACACTACCCCCTAATTTAAAAAATATATATATCCCTTAGGGATCAAAACCACTACCTGCATAACAAAAACAATAAAATAAATAGTAAAGAACAACTCCAAAAACACAGATTCTCTGTCCAACAAAAGTGTTTACAAAATCCGCTGCCAACTTACAATAAATTTTACATTGGAGAAATAAGCAGAAATTTAAACAAAAGAATCTATGAACATAAAAAAAAGACTTTAAAACTGGTAACACAAAAATCTCTTTAGTTTTTCATTACATTTTAACTAAGCACTCTTTTGACTTTCAAAATTCTGCCATATTTGCCTTCATTCATGACAAAAATAAAAGAATAATATTTGAGGCATGTTCTACAGCACACCACAACGACAAGGTTTTTTTTACAAAATTTCACCATTTATAGGGAAAATAATATGAAAAGAATTCAAAATTTACACTATAGATGAGCTCCCCTTTCTCTAAGCATTTAAATGCTTAGAGAAAGGGGAGCTCGTCTATAGTGTAAATTTTGAATTCTTTTCAATAAAATGTCTCAAATCCATTTCTGAAACCACAAAACCCCATTTACTTTTCAAAGAAATTCCATCACATGATATGACTCAATTTGAACATATCAATCACTATTAACTCGTTTTTTGACATAGCAACATCTACAAGCCCTGATGAAGACTTCTAATTGAATCAAATTTTATCGATCATAATTATTTCTCATAATAAAATAATTTCCACAGAACACTTTTGCTTTCAAAAAAAGTCAAAACGCGATGGAAAAATAAACAAATTATCAAATATATTTTTCCGTTTTACCTTTTCTACGTACATTCTGTCAGATTCAACTCATTTCTACCTATATATATATATATATATATATATATATATATACCAATAGAGCCAGAAAAAAAATACCAAAAGAGCCAGAAAAAATCTACGTATAAATCTGGATCTGGTTGGTTAAAACGTAGTAGATTACTTCTGGTTCTGTAGGTATTCTAATTTCCTTCTACTTAGGGTATTGAGAACTTTTACCTATAAGTTTAAATAACCCTGTCGGGTTTTTTCCTTTTGACTTGACATTGCGATGCTAGTTGATTATTTTCAAGCAGTACGGATGCTTATAGTCTTTTTTTTTCTTTAATTTTTTCCCAGATATCAGTTTGTGTAATATTTCTTATTAACAAATTGAATCATCTGGGTTTTTTTCCATAGCTCCTGTGTATAGTATAGGTGTAAAAATATAAAAGATAATATTTATATATATTATATATATATATATATATATATATATATATCCAGTCAGTTTCCGAAGAAAATGGATGCAAATTATTCGCATATAGAATATATGAGGAATTTCATATAAATCTATGGGAGTGCTCGATATATATAGCTACTGATATATATTCCCTATCCAGGTTTACATAATAAAACTCATATACAGAGCGTATACAATGTAATTAGGAGAAAACTCAAACCTGGTTAAATTGTCATTATAAATTTTTTTTGGTTTAGAATATCATAATGCTGTTCGTCTTATCAGATGACTTTGCACGTTTAATTTGAATTTGAAATAAAAAAAACGATGTATGGCTATTGTTATATGTTCTCTATCCAGGTTTCTATAATAAAACTCACATAGAGTGTGTTTTTTTTTCAGCATCAAATTAAACGTGTGAAGTCATCTGTTGAGACGAAGGGTGTAATGATATTCTTCATCAAAATTTTAATGAAAATTTAACCCTTTTTTAGTTTTCTTCTGATTCCATTATATATATATATATATATATATATATATATATATGTGTGTGTGTGTGTGTGTGTGTGTGTGTGTGTGTAGAAAAATTGATAACAACGATCCAAGTAGAAGGAATGATTTATTAACGGGTCGACACTATAGCGTTTCGGTTCGATTGAACCATCATCAGGACCATGAGGGGTGATATTAATAATTTTAAGTTAACGATGGATGATTAGAAATGTGAAATACAAAAACCTAGGGGAAAATATTTTTGTATTTCACATTTCTAGTCATCCATCGTTAACTTAAAATTATTAATATCACCCCTCATGGTCCTGATGATGGTTCAGTCGAACCGAAACACTATAGTGTCTACCCGTTAATAAATCATTCCTTCCACTTGGATCGTTGTTATCAATTTTTCTACATATTGTCGGATTACAATCCTTTATTTACTCTTCATATATATATATATATATATATAAGTTTAGAAAGTTTAAAAGATGATTCATAAGTTTTACTGGGTACCTTTTACATTGAGTTTCATGTGTTAATTAAATGCTTTTACTTTTAAACGTCGGACTTATAGGGTGAATTACATACAGATCTACATACACAGACGCAAAGATAAGTACTCACACATACATGCAACTCAGATATATACAAATACTCATGGACATATACACCCACAAATCCACGCATTTTTCTGCACACGCCTATTCTTGCATACACTTGTAGAACACAGGTGAAAAAAATTAGCTGTGTTACCCGTTACCCTCCAAGTTTTTTTTAAGTGGCTAAGTCATTATGACTGTGTGAAGAAAATAAGGTTGGGAAGGTACTATTTGTGATGTTAATTATGTCGAAGATGATCTTGTTTTTATTTTCAATCTGATGTAAGTATTTGGTGCAGGCTTAAAACGTGTGGAACCTTCCGGGGATCAGTGCTGTTTTTCGTGTTGGCTTAAAAGAAGTAGGTTAGGGAAAAAATCGAATCTTTTCTCTGCTTGTAAACTCTTTCCATCAAAGCAATCTCCTGCGATTTGGCGAAGGCAAATATTTTTAGATTTGTTATTTTTAATCTTTATGTCCCTTCATGATAAATTTCGACTCTCCTTCAGCATACTTCATTCTTTTCATTCATTATTCATTTAATTGCTTGTTTTTCATAGTTTTTTCTACTCCACTCTTTCTTGTTTTCTTTCTTTCTGTCTTTCTTTCTTATTTGCTTCTTTCTTTTTTCTTTCTTTCTTGTTGTCAATCTTTCATGTTTGCTTCTTTCTTTCTGTCTTTCTTTCTTTCTTTCTTTTTTTCTTTCTTTCTCGTAACATTTTGCTTTTGCTTCCTTCTTTCTTTCTTTGTTTCTCTTTGTTGTAAATCTTTCTTTCTTTCTTTCTTTCTTTCTCATTTGCTTCCTTCTTTCTTTGTTTCTTTTTGTTGCAAATTTCTTTCTTTCTTTCTTTCTCATAATCTTTCGTATTTGCTCCCTTCCTTCTTTCTTTCTTTTTTATTCTTTCTTTCTTTCTTTCTTTCTTATTGTTAATTTTTCATGCTTCTTTCTTTCTTTCTTTCTTTCTTTCTTTCTCATTTGCTTCCTTCTTTCTTCGTTTCTTTATGTTGCAAATTTATTTTCTTTCTTTCTTTCTTTCTTTCTTTCTTTCTTTCTTTCTTTCTTTCTCATAATCTTTCGTATTCACTTCCTTCCTTCTTTCTTTCTTTTTTTTCTTTCTTTCTTTCTTATTGTTAATTTTTCATGTTTGCTTCTTTCTTTCTTTCTTTCTTTCTTTCTTTCTTTCTCATTTGCTTCCTTCTTTCTTCGTTTCTTTATTTTGTAATTTTCTTTCTTTCTTTCTTTCTTTGTCATAATCTTTCGTATTTGCTTCCTTCCTTCTTTCTTTCTTTTTTTTCTTTCTCTCTTTCTTTCTTATTGTTAATTTTTCATGTTTGCTTCTTTCTTTCTTTCTTTCTTTCTTTCTTTCTTTCTTTCTTTCTTTCTTTCTTTCTTCCTTTCTCATTTGCTTCCTTCTTTCTTCGTTTCTTTATGTTGCAATTTTTTTTTCTTTCTTTCTTTCTTTCTTTGTCATAATCTTTCGTATTTGCTTCCTTCCTTCTTTCTTTCTTTCTTTCTTATTGTTAATTTTTCATGTTTGCTTCTTTCTTTCTTTCTTTCTTTCTTTCTTTCTTTCTTTTATTCGTTTTCGTATTTTGCAAATTTCTATCTATCTATCTATCTATCTATCTATCCCCCCATTCTTTAATTGCCCCAATTTGTTTTGTTTGTTTGTTTGTTTGACCCCGTCTTAATTTTCTTTTCTTTCCCTTTTTTTCTCATATTTCTCAAATGATCACCTTTTTTTTATAACCATTTCCTGGGTTTTCTTTGACCGTTTTTTTTTTCACATTCAAGAAATCTTCGCTTATTTTCAGTTCTTATCTATCTATCTATCTATCTATCTATCTATCTATCTATCCGATCATCTGATTTTCTCCTGTAGCTTGTCGTGTTCACTTGTCCTGGCTATGAAAAGATGTGTTTTATAATCTCTTTAATTAAAATCAGTTAAACCAAAATAGTTATATCAATAGAATTTACTTGAATTTCTTTTGTTTCAAGGTTGACATTTTTTATTGTATTGTAAGATTCGAAAGAAAGAACATATTTTTTTTATTGAAATGAATTGAAATGGTTTCAATCAGACTTTCTTTAGTTCCACAATACTTATGAATAAAACACGTTACCAAGAACAAGTCACTGAGGTTGCCTGTATAAATTTGTATGTTTACATTAAGCCATATTTAATCTTAATATTTGGCTATATCAAGGGTATGTTTAAATAAATGAAAAAAATCTATTTATAATAGAGAATCAACCAAAGATTAAATGATTTTGAAAGAGATTATGATGGGAATATTATTTATATTTATGGGGTTTGAAAAGTAACTACCTATTATAAAATGCATTTCATTTTTAACGATAATTTTTACAGTGAGTTATTAGCATTTCAAAATAGCTAGTGACTTTTCAATCTCCATATACAAACGCACATATACACACACACAGACATATGCATTGGTCTAGTGGGTAGAGTGTTTGCCAATGGTCCGGGAGACCTGGGTTCAATCAATCAATCAATCAATCAATATATATATATATATATATATATATATATATATATTCGATAAAGTCTGATGGTATTGTGAGATACTGCTGAGG
Organism: Sepioteuthis lessoniana; assembly: GCA_963585895.1. Taxonomy (NCBI): domain Eukaryota; kingdom Metazoa; phylum Mollusca; class Cephalopoda; order Myopsida; family Loliginidae; genus Sepioteuthis; species Sepioteuthis lessoniana. The sequence goes on from CAUZXS010004187.1 coordinate 51,854, forward strand.
AACCCTGGGTTAGTGGTGATAATGCTTTGAACCTGAAACCATGCCTGAACCCACGGTAATCATCTGATGAAAGAAAACTGCTATTTTTGTGACAATCCTGGTATATGATTTTTTTTTTTTATTGAATAGTGTATATTTAGGCAACAAGTTTTGTTAAACACGGTGAAACACTACTGATTATCTTTAATATCATTTTTTCAAGTCTCCTTGTTATTTTTCTAGTGTCGGGATATAGATGTTAAAGGACTTGTTCCATATCTTATGCCCAAGCGCTTCCGACCATACTTTTGGTCGTCATCAGGAGTAGTATAGTTTTGAGAGGAAAGTTTGGGTTTTTATTGTTTTAATTATTCGTAGCGTTTTGTTTTGAACTTTTGTCGGTTGGAACGCTTTCAGTGCTTTGTTTTAAAACGTTTGATTGGAAAAAGATTTTGTAACACACACACACACACACACACACACACACACACACACACACACACACACACACACATATATATATATATATATATATATATATATATATACGAGGATCATTAAATAAGTTTCTAGACTTTTTTCGTATGGGCACTTGTATTGATAGTACACACATGAAACTCTTGTCCCCTTCGAAGTAAACTCCTCCGGCTGCAATGCATTTGTTCTACCGTTCCAACAACTTCTGGAAGACTCTATCGATGTCCTCTTGTGTGAGCGTATTAATGACTTTCGTCACAGTCTCTTTCGTCTCCATACCTGTCTCAAAACGACAGCCTTTGAACTAAGGGAATAAGCAAAAGACACAGGAAGCAAGGTCTGGATTATAGGGAGGCTGAGAAACTGTCTTGATGCCCATCTTGGTCAAATAGTTTGTTACAAGGATGGAGTTGTGGACTGGTGCATTGTCCTGCTGGAAATTCCACTGACCCGATTTGAAAAGTGCTGGCCTCTTCCCAAGGAGTCTCTTAAAACCTTAACATAGTAACCCTAACCCTAGCCTTTTGGCCAATCAAATCTGGTGTATTGACTTCCTTACTCCTCCCACACATCTCATCTTTCCTCACAGACTCCCTGCCTTTCTTGAATCTCTTATGCCACTCAAAAACTGATGCTCGATTCATGCAAGATGGTCGAAAAGCAGTCTGAAGCATTCCATACGTTTCTCTAGCATTTTTCCAAGTTTAGAACAGAATTTTATTGCATATCGATCTTCTAAAGTGTCCTCACGTCCAGATTGCATTTTTGAAATTCACCAGCTGTGACAATCAGGCTTTAGTAGGGTGTATTCCAATTGCTGCTGTAGCAGTTCATTTGAAATCATAAAAATTGGTCAGTCAGCTCATAAGATGTATAGCAATAAGATACTGAATTGTCAAGAATCTACGACAATTTTAAATGTCTGTACAAAAAAGTCTGGAAACTTATTGAATGTACCATATATATATATATATATATATATATATATATATATATATATATATATATACGGGGAGAAACAGAGAAGGAGAGAGTATGAGATTGGATTAGTTTTGTTCTGTTTTATGGCATATCAAACATTATTGGTAATTGAATACCAAAACATTTTTATACATACATATTAAATATATGGTTTCTAAACACATTTTGTAGATAATATTTTTTCTTCACAGTTAAACGGTTTTGCTTATTTCTATCAAATACAAATTCACTGTTAAATTCAATTCTATTTCAAACAATTCAGTTTAGCATTGATACAGTTCTTTTTTTACGCAGAGTTTATCATTTGTTTAAACACAGTTTTTTTTTGTTTACACACAGTTAAATGAAAAAACAGTTCTGTTTCAAACAATTTCGTTTAGTCAAAGTACACTGTTTTTTATTTACACACTTAAATGTAAAAACAGTTCTACCCCAAACAATTCAGTTCATCATAAGCACTCAGTTTAAATACCAAACAATTCTATTAGACCTATAGATAGGACCCAATCAGGTGCTAACACTCTGGGCCAGAATGGACTCGGAAGTAATGGCAATAAATGAGCACTCCACATTCCCCAAAGCTCCAGTAGTACTGGAGCCTCACCATCAAATTGTTTAGTGTCATATCCAGAACACTCTTTTGAAAAGTATTTCCTCTTTGTAGGGACGGCAGTCAGTTTATTCTGCAACCTCAGCCGACTGGACCGGAGAGTTATATATATATATATATATATAGAGAGAGAGAGAGAGAGAGACTGATGATAATTGTTCGTCGTGTGTGTTATCTGCTTTTATTTTTGAAATAACATATTTTGAAGACAAATGTTATTCGAAATGCTCTTTATTTTTTTGTTAGTTTTTGAATATTTGACAGGCCAGTGTGATGTGAGATTTTTTTTTTTTTTAATTGAATGTATATTTCTTTTGCCAAGAGAGAAAGCGTGTAATGTTTGCATATTTTTGTCCCTATGAACAACCGTAGTCCTAGGTCAAGGCAATGGATTATCATCTTCTATTCGATTTGCCGTTTCTTAAGAATCTCCTTCGAGTACTGTCCTTGACCAATTTATTTTTATTGTTTTCAGGAGACGGATATTGTTTTCGTGTGTTTTTTTTTCCAGGCCAGTTTCATAAAATAGATTTGCTACATCAGGTGACAGGCGACTGGAAAAGATTAATTTATAAATTCTGATTGTTAACTGATGTATTGGTAGGAAAACAAACTATACACCGTTTGACGTACATTCTACAAGCTGGCTTTTTCCCAAATGGTAGGAATCCGGGCCGATTGTTATCAAAAAAGACGGAACAATGCTATGAGATTTGGCGTTGATAGTTGTGGATTTAGATGTTTTCTTGTACTACTAATGATTTCACCAGTTACGCCGTCCAATGTCTCCCTGTCTCACTGTCTCTGTCTGTCTCTCTGTCTCTGACATACACACAGACACGCACGCTCATCTACACGAACAAAGAAAGTAAAAGAGAGTATTTTTGTGGATGTGTGTGTGTGTGTGTGTGTGTGTGAAAGAGAGAGACAGAGAGACAGACTGAGGGAGGGAGGGAAATATGTATATATATATATATATGAAAGTGTAAACATAAACAAATTTATCAATAAATCGACTCAAAATAGAGATCTGTCTTTCTATCCATCTAATAATCTAAGTCTCTTCATATCTTCGGTCTCTTTATATATATATATATATATATATATATATGTGTGTGTGTGTGTGTGTGTGTGTGTGTGTGTGTGTGTGTGTGTGTGTGTGTAGGAAAATTGATAACAACGATCCAAGTGGAAGGAGATATTTATTGAGGACGACACTATAGCGTTTCGGTTCTACTGAAACATCATCAGGACCATGAGGGGTGATATTAGTGATTTTAAGTCAATGATGGATATACTTTTCTTTTAAATATCGAACGGTTTACTACCTTTTTATAATTTCAAATTCAAGCTGAAACACTTCCTTACAATATATATATATATATATTGTAACAAATTGTTTCAGCTTGAACTTAAAATCATAAGGCTGCAAGTGAAAAAAATCCGGTAATCCGATCGATACATAAAAGAAATGAATATCCATATATATCCATATATATCTGGGAGACGGGAGTTCGATCCCGCGCTGATTCATATCATAGACTCAAAAACGGTTACTTACTTGCTTAACACTCAGCACTATAAAGTATATATCGAGGATTAGTGCCCTTGCCTACCCCTCGGTGTAGTAGCTATTGGAAAGGAAACTTTTTGTCACCCTCGAGTACGGACGCTAACTTTACTTATATATATATATTTATATATGTGTGTGTGTGTGTGTGTGAGTATGTGGATGCTAGTGGTATAATGGTTTCCGTTGGTGACACAAATTCTGGAGGCGTCTATTTGAATTTCACCAAGCGCTTTTATCCTTGAGAAAGGTATGCATCCTGCAATTCTTCAAGCTAGGTCAACGTTGCGTAATGGCTAAGGTGTGGTGCTCGACAGTAGCCGTGTAGTAAGTGAGTCGGAACTGCAGTCACGTTGTTACATTTACTTTCGGGCTAATACCCTTAGGAAAGGTACGCACTCTCTTATTCCCGGTATCAATGGCTTAAATTGTATTACACGCTATTCTTTGGTATTAAAAGCGATGACCCCTCTTAATCTCGTTGTTTCTCAGACTTTCTTATTATCTCTCTCTCTCTCTCTCTCTTTCTCTTTCTCTTTTTTCTAACTTTCTCTTTATTTTTCTTTCTCTGACACTTTCATTCTTTCTTTCTCTCTCTCTCTCTCTCTCTTTCTCTCTTTGACTTCTCATTTTCTTCCTCTCAATCTCTCTTTCACTCTTTCTCTCTCTCTCTCTCTCTCTCTCTCTCTCACACACACACACACACACACACACACACACACACACTTTCTCATTTTCTCTCTCGCACGCTTTCATTCTCTCTCTCTCTCTCTCTCTCTCTCGCACTATTTCGTTTTCTCTCTCTCTCTCTCTCTCTCACACACACATTCTCATTCTCTCTCTCTCTCACTCTCTCGTTCTTTCTCTTCCCCCCTCTCTCATTTTCTTGTTCTTTCTTTCTCTCTCTCTCTCTGATTTCTCATTCTCTCTCTCTCTCTCTCTCTCTCTCTTAATATCACATTCATTTTCTCTCACTTACTTTCTCTCTCTCACTCTCATGTTTTTTCTCTCTCTCTCATATTTTCTCTCTCTCTCTCACTTTCTCATTTCTCTCTCTCTCTCTCTCATAAGTTCTCATTCATTCTCTCTCATTTACTCATTCTCTCTCTCTCTCTCAATATATATATAATAAAGTTAATTAGACAAAGAGAATAGTCTTGTGATTAAATTTTCTTTTAATCATTCGCCAATAGTTTCGATCTTAGGTCAACTACCGGAGATAGAGTTTGTGAAGTCTTTGGAAAGTTTTTAAAACGGTTTAAAAGCTGTGGATGTATCACAATAAAAATGAATCAGTAACGTCTTATATCTATTCTAGTTATTATTTTTTTGTATCAGAGTTAACCAAGACAGCTGGCTCTGTAGAATACCGATAAAATGAAACGCAGTTTCTTCCAAGCAACGATCGTGTCGATACTGCGATATGAATGCACTTCATGGACGCTAACTAAACGGCTGAAGAAAAAGCTTGACGGCAACTACACAAGAATGCTGCGAGCAATATTGAACTAGTCCTGGAGGCAACACCCCACAAAGCAGCAGCTGTACGGCCACCTGCCACCCATCACGAAAACTATTCAAGTTAGACGAACTAAAGATGCAGGACACTGCTGGAGAAGTAGGGACGAGCTCATAAGTGATGTACTCCTATGGAACCCCTTCACAAGTCCGAGCAAAAGCAGGGCGGCCAGCTCACACCTACATACAGCAGCTCTGTAAGGATACGAGGTGTAGCCCTGGGGACCTACCGGAAGAAATGAACGATTGCGAGGGATATCCGTGCTGATGGCGCGACAAGATGATGATGATGACATATCTGCTGAGCAGTATCCCACCTGCAACTAGTTTCCTGAATATGAAACCTAGCTATGTCTAATTTTGAAGCTCCAGTCCTTTAGCTTTCGGGAATATGAAGTACCTTTCATTGCCATTACTCCCAGGTTCACTCTCTTAGGGTATAATATATCGGTCAAAAAGAGTTTTTTTTAATCATTTTTTCTATACTTGAAACCATTTAACTGTGTGCAAACAAATAAGTTTAATTGAAAGGCTAGTGTTACATAGCATTTCCTTGAAACTGTTTAACTATGTGTAAGCAGATGAGCTCTGGTTCGTTTAGAATTTATTACCAACGCATTAATCGTTTATAAATTATATATATTTCAAATCCTGGACGAGACTGATTGCATTTCACATAGCACTAACACCCTTGGGAAAGGTATGAATCCAATTATTCTTCCTCCAGCTATGGGTAAATAGTAGGACAGACTAGGTTCTTCAACCTTGGTGAGGCAACTAGTCTAGGAGAAGGAAAACTCTGAATGCAAACTTGTTAAACTCCGCTTAAAAATTGACCTTGTGTCATATCTTGCCCGAGCGGAGGGGTTGGTATATATATATATATATATATATATATATATATAATATGTATGTATGAATAGGATTGGGTTTTAGTTAACCTACAAGAGCTGATATACTGTAAAACACAAGCAACCTGCCAAAAATATCGAATTGGTTTGATCTGACTGCTTCACTGAGTAAGACAGCCACCTGACGTTAACGGAAAATAGGGGAGGCAAGTTCTGCTGTTACACGCAAATATTTGATTAAAATTACCCGTAACTGTATTGATTAAACATTTAATTTAGACATATTAATCTGGATGTTTATATGGTAAAACATACATTTATCCGATTTCAGGGCAGTGTTTTGAGGATAGTTTAGGTTAAATTACAAGCCATTTAAGAGCTAAGATTTAGTGACCGTTTGTCGATTCATCTACGTGTGTATTACCATCGTGATATTGTTCGATTTGATTTTTTGTTGTTCTTTTTTTTAAAACTTTTTCATGATTGTTAATTTTCCATTTCTGATAAATTCATCGTCTTTTTTTTTTTCTTTTTAGGACATGTTGTTCTATAGGGAGTTTTTTGATCAGCCCTAAATTTAATTTTCTGTCTGTCGTTGTTTAATCTAAAAAAAAAAAAAAAAAAAAATGCATAATAACGGTTAGAAAAAAAAAAGGATCTAGACAATTTTTCTCAGAAATATTCTTACCAAAATTTGATTACTAATATTTTCAAATTATTCCTCCTGTTTTTAATTTCCTTTTTTATTTTCCATGATCGAACATTTTACGGCCTGATTTTCTGAGATTGAATTGTTTGATTGATTTCGATTCACGTGGGATATGTTCGGTAAAAAATAGGAGACGCAGACTAATTCAAACGATCAGTGTATAGTTTGATGAATTTTTATTTCATTCAACTTTTAATTGCTTCTCATCTATATATATATATATATATATATATATATATATAAGTAAATAAAGTACAGTTGGCGACCTTAGTTTAGGGCCACCAGAAGGCTCCCTTTTCAATAGCTTCAACGCAAAGGTGTAGGGGAGGGCGCTACTCCTTTCCCTGGATTGCTACACTTTACCCTTGATACGTATCTTATATTGCTGAGTGTTAAGCAAGGAGGTATCAAGTACCATTTTTAAAGTCTTTGGTATGACGCGACCTGGGATTGAACCCAGGTCTCCCAGACCATTGGCGAACACTCTACCCACTAGATCAATATATATATGTATATATATGGTTCGCTCAAAAAGTTCTAAGCCTCATTCATGAAAAAGAACCATTTCTGAATATTTTGGCTGTGGCAACACAATATCATTTCATGAATCTATTCTCCCTTAGCTCAGCGTAAATAATAGGGCAGATTGGGTTCTTTTATCTTGGTAGGTTAACCAGTATAAAAAATGGAAAAAGCCAAACTTTGGGTCACTTACAACCCATAGGAGACGCAGACTAATTTAAGCGATGAGTGTGGAGTTTGATGAATTTTGATTTTATTCAATTTTTAATTGCTTCTCTTATATATATATATATATATATATATATATATATATATATATATACGGGTCACTCAAAAAAATTCTAAGCCTCACCCATAGAAGAAGAATCATAGCTGAATATTACAATTTCTTCTAAAACTATGAACACTAGTTCAGATTTCTATGTTAATTTCTGTGGAGATGGCACCCTTGGAAAGGCGAGAGATTCACGACAAATCTAAAATCCGGGGGGGGGGGTTACTAGTTTTTGAACGAGATCGTATCTATCTATCTATCTATCTATCTATTAGAATTGTTGCGGTTTATTTATTAAATAACATTTAATCTTCACGGGTTACTTAATGCCAAAGCCATGCTCTTAATTTTTCTATCTTTCTTTCTTTCTTTGATAAATATTCTACTCTCACATTCTTTCTTTTTTTCTTTCTTTCTTCGCTTGATTGATTCTTCTCAATTATTTTTTTACTTTTTTAATTTGTTTCACATTTCACCAGAAGAAAGGCAGAGAGAGAGAAAAAAGGAATAAAGGAACGATTAAAATACACACACACTAACACACACACACATACACACACACTAATATACACATATATACGTACACTCACAGCAAGAGCGAAAGAGAGAGAGAGAGAGAGAGAGAGAGAGAGAGACACACACACACACATACACATGCAGAAAGAGAGAGTTAGAGAGAGTGAGTGAAAGAGAATGAGAGAAAGAGAGAGAGTGAGAGAGATACGGAAAGAGAGAGAGAGAGAGAGAGAGAGAGAAAATCCGTCATCAAGGCGACGAAAAGTGTCGAAAAAATCGAATTATTTTCGCGCCCTTTTGTCATGAGATCAATCAGTCCTAAGTTGAAATACAGCTTTTCCCATTCAGCATTTCGACGCCGTCCTAATACAAGCACCACCAGAGTTAGGAAGAGAAGCCATAATATCTGAAGCAACCATTAACTGGCTCAAACATTGATTATCCCAATTCGACGAAAAAGGAGAAAACTTCGATCTTATTAGCTCTGATTCTGGCCCAAAGTATGAGATTTTTATCTGGACCAAATTTTATAGAGAATTCTGCGCTCTTCGATTACTTCAGTCAACACCAGTAAAGAAAAAAATAATATTTATTCAGGGGCCCATTTTCCAAAGTCCTGACAAGAGAAAATCTCCGAAAATATGATTTATTCACGATTGTTGTTGTCTGACCCCCAGAGCTGCTGTTTTACATGTTGAATCAGGATGCACGCTTAGCGAAATGGTTATTGTCGTACGAAATGGAAGCGGTGATTCCAATTGAATACTGGGCGAGCCTGTTTTCGTTTTTTCTTGCGTTAATGCACTTTGGGGAAAAAAAAATTAAATCTTTTCTCCCTTAGATCAGAGTAAATAACAGGGCAAGCTGGGTTCTTTTACCTTGGTGAGGCAACCAGTATAAGAAATGGAAAAAAATAACTTTACTTTGCTTTGCGTCACTTGTAATGTTGTATGCATAATCATCATCATCATCATCATATCGTGCTGGCAGCACGGATATCCCTGACCCTCTCTCGCCACTCCTCCCTATCGTTCATCGCCCTAGGTAGGTCTTCAGGACAACAACCTGTATCCTCACATAGCTGCAGAATGTACGTTCGAGCTGGTCGTCCTGCTTTTGCGCGGCCATGTGTGGAGATCCATAAGAGTACATCTCTTAAGAGTTCATCTCTGCTTCTCCAGCAATGTCCTGCATGTCTGGTTCGTCTAACTTGAATAGTTTTCGTGATAGGGGGCAGGTGGCCGTACAGTTGGTGTCTTGTGGGGTGTTGCTGCCAGGACTTGTTCAGGATTGCACGCAGCATTCTTGTGTAATTGCCATCTAGTTTCTTCTCCAGTCGTTTTGTTAGCGTCCATGTAGTGCATCCATATAGCAGTATCGATGTGACCGCTGCCTGGAAGAAACTGCGTTTCATTTTATCGGTTAGGTCTGATTTCCATATAGTCGATAGCCTATTGATAGCTGTCCATGCTTTCGTTAACCTCGTTTCGATGTCCTTTTCGGTTGAAGCAGCGTCGAATGCATAATCATATCCACGCACAATAAGGACGCAGTGATAATGACGACAGGGCAATGAAGACGAGTGACACAGTTCTTAGAAAAATATATACCCCTCACTTTATTTAAAACGTTTGTGTGTGTGAGAGGGGGTTGGAGACCGAACAGAACAGCAACATATTGACCTCCCCCATCCCGGACATCGCCGTGTGTCGTTCTCGTTCTCCTGGGCTGCTCAACCGGTGCTGAAGCCCCCGTTCTGGAACTATGGAAAGTGTGAAGTTAAACCTTCATTGTCATTACTCCCAGGTCCACTCTGACTCGGATTGGTGTATACTTGTTACGATTCCCATGATGTAATTCTTGCAATTCTTATGTATTCGATACTAATAATCAATATCATATGTGAGAAAATAAAAATCTTAAAATACAACTATAAATTACCAAAAATAAAATTTTGGTGCATGCGGTTCCCTAAACTTTTGGTATATGATAATCCAAGACAAGATGACATGCCGTTAAAACCATTCAATCAATTTTTATTTATTTATTTATTTATCTATAAATTCTTTCTTCGTTTTTTATTACAAGTTCCCAGGTGTTGCTTGATTTCATACTAGGTCTACCGATCAAGTCAAGCGAAAACATGTGCGCGTTTTTCTTAAAGGCCTATTTTCAAACCTTATTCCATTACTGCCTGTGTACGCTTTTCAGTCTCCAAATCTGATCGGTTACACAGGATATGAATGTGTTCCGAATTTTCAGTGTTCATTAAACTTTATTTTGAGGAGCTGAGTGGATTCGCATCTGTACGCAATAATTTTTTATTAGTGTTTGTCAGAAGTTGCTTAATTCTGTACTAAGTGAAACAAACATCTATCTATCTATCTATCTATCTATCTATCTATCTATCTATTCTTTCTTTCTTTCTCAAGTAGTATCTATCTATCTATCAATCTATCTGTTGTATCACGGTCAGGAACCGAAACACACCGAAAAAGAATTACTTATTCATTAACTCAAGTGGTACAGTTCGACTAGTATTATAAGTATTTCGCTGTAGGTGTTACAACCGAAGTTGGTCTTCTACTGACCGACGTCCTTCAGAGCTCTCCTCTCTCTGCTTCTGCTTCGGTCTCGCTTCTCGAGACACGACATCTTTTATTCTTCCGTGATACCAGAAGTAACGTTGTACGAACCACTATACAACACTATCTATCTGAATGTGTGTGTGTGTGTGTGTGTGTGTGTTTGCACGTCTGTGTATGTCTATTCCACTTTCTCTATCAAATAAAACTCTTGATAAAACAAAATAAATCTATTCTTTCATTTTCCCTCCAGCCTATCTATCTATCTATCTCAGTTTATTCGCATCTATCTATCTATCTTGGTCTGTTCACATCTATCTATCTATCTATCTATCTATCTATCTATCCCTGTTCATATCTATCAATCTATCTATCTCTCTCTGTTCACATCCATCTATCTATCTATCTATCTATCTATCTATTTCAGTCTGTTCATATCTCTCTCTCTCTTTCTATCTATCTCTCTATCTATCTCAGTCTGTTCCTATCTATCTATCTATCTATCTATCTATCTATCTATCTATCTCAGTCTATTAACATCTATCTATCTATCTATCTATCTATCTATCTATCTATCTCTCCCTGTTCATATCTATCAATCTATCTATCTCTCTCTGTTCACATCCATCTATCTATCTATCTATCTATTTCAGTCTGTTCATATCTATCTCTCTCTTTCTATCTATCTATCTATCTATCTATCTATCTCAGTCTGTTCCTATCTATCTATCAAACTATCTCAGTCTGTTCATATCTATCTATCTCTCTCAGTCTATCAACATCTATCTATCTATCTATCTATCTATCTATCTCAGTCCATTCACATCTATCTATCTATCTATCTATTTTATACGCCTCTATATTTTCCGATCTATTATACGCAGGCCATTCAAGAAAGACATGTGTCCTACTTTTTGCCACCATGTCTGGTCAGCTTTGTAGGATTCAAATGTATCCCTTCTTGTTATGACTGGTTTGTGTCTCTTCTCTGATCTTTATTTTTAGAAGTTGGTTAATTTTACCCATTGCCTTTAACTGGACTTTTTTTAAACCAATGTTTCTTTCTTCATGTTTTTCTAACATATCTTTTCTGTGCGTGAGTCTTTTTTAGTGTGTACATATCTCTGACCTTTTAATCATTCCCATTGAATCAGCGGGAAACATCTCCCCCCACTTTTTATTATTATCCTTGTTTCTCCGTCTTGTCTCCTTCTCTAATATCTCTTAACCTTTACGCAGTGGCTTCCGTTTATACAATGATTCATGTTATTTTATTTTATCCATGCGACTATTTTTATCTGTCACGTAATCTGATGTCTTGGTTTACTTTTACGTCTAACGATTTTGGACCCTTCTGTCTATATTTACTTATCTTTTAATTACCTTTCTTCCAATTCATTACCCAGGACAAACATACCATCCACCGAGCATGTCATCTTAATATAAGATCGCTTCTCAGCGTCTCCATTTCTAGCTTTGTATCCTTCAACATCGGTATATGTCAGCATGCATTCTTATAGATAGATAGATAGATAGATGGGAGATAGAAAAGAGTGTGTGAACGAGAGAGAAAGAGAGAGCGAGAGAGAGAGAGAGAGAGAGCTATAAATAAATGTATATTTGAAATTTCCTCGTGGTGTAATGGTTAAAGCGATGGACTGCGGAATCGTAGTAAGCGAGTTCGTACTCCAGTCGCGCTATTACGTTCACTTTCGGGCAAATACCCTTGGGAAGGGTATGAACACCCTTATCCTCCCAGCTATGGGTTAAATAGTATCACTACTATTCTTCTAGGAGAATGACTTTGACATTAATTAACCTACAAAGGTTGATATGCCATTAAACAAAGAAACCGAACCGAACCTAAAATTTCCAACGTACTGGAATTGAAATGAGAGAAATAATGAAGAGAAACATGATAAAAATAACAATAATAGAGAAGAATAAAACTAATAATGAAACGTAATTGGTTGATTGGTTGGTTGGTTGGTTTTGTGGAATGTCAAATGTACTTTAATATGAAGTCAATATATTTTTTAAAAAGCAATTATATGTTTTCAAGTACCAATTGATACTCCTTTTTACCAACCCCTGTACTCGGGCAGGATATGACACAAGGTCAATTTTTAAGCGGAGTTTCACAGGTTTGAATTCAGAGTTTTCCTTCTAGACTAGTTGCCTCACCAAGGCTGAAGAACACTATCTGTCCTACTATTTAACCATAGCTGGAGGGAGAATAATTGGATTCATGCCTTTCCCAAGGGTATTAGTGCTATGTGAAATGCAATCAGTCTCGTCTAGGATTTGAACTCGTGTCGCCGTGTCCATTTCCTACGACGATAACCATTACACCACGGGCACCTCCAAGTTCCAATTGATACACGTCTCAGAGCAATATGTATCCTTAATACTAATGTTTATACACAATATGATTTAGAGTGACTATTCAAGAAATAATTCTCTTTGCGTGCCGCATTGATACATAGAAAAATCGAGAGAGAGAGAGAGAGATCCTCAGACTTATTGATGGATAGGTAGATTGATAGATTTATGAGAATTCACTGAGATAGATAGATAGATAGATAGATAGATAGATAGATATGAATAGACTATGATCGGTCGATAGAGAGACACAGGAAGAAATCCTCGGATAGATAGATAGATAGATAGGAATAGACTATGATAGATATCAACATGCTGGGATAGATAGATAGATAGATAGATAGATAGGAATAGACTATGATCGGTCGATAGAGAGAGAGAGAGAGAGAGAGAGAGAGAGAGAGAGATCCTCAGATTTATTGATAGATAGGTAGATTGATAGATTTATGAGAATTCACTGAGATAGATAGATAGATAGATTATGATCGGTCGATAGAGAGACACAGGCAGAAATCCTCGGATAGATAGATAGATAGATAGATAGATAGATAAAAAAAGATAGATAGATAGATAGATAGATAGATAGATAAAAAAAGGATAGATAGATAGATAAAAAAGGATAGATAGATAGATAGATAAAAAAGGATAGATAGATAGATAGATAAGAAAGGATGGATAGATAGATAAAAAAAGGATAGATAGATAGATAGATAGATAGATAAAAAAGGATAGATAGATAGAAAGATAAAAAAGGATAGATAAATAGATAGATAGATAGAAGTAGCCGATAATTGGTCGATAGATGAATAGATAAATGGATAGCAAGCTAGCTAGTTAGGTAGCTAGATAGATAGGAATAAAGTGAGCTGAAAAGAAAAAAAAAGAAAGGATAGATAGATAGATAGAATTAAATTTAGAAGGTTATATATCTTAAGAGAATTTTTTGCATGAAATAAACGACAAAGTTCATGACGTTGCAAATTCTGTTGATAACAACGGAGGAGGTTTCTCATCCCTTTCAATTATATCGTAGCAACTCCCCCTTTATATATATATATATATATATATATATATATATATATATGTGTGTCCTCATAGCATGACTGCCACCCAGACATGATTAATCAACGCTAATAATATTGTTGTTTACACCAAATCTTGTTCTTTTACGATTGTTTGTGAGTTCAATGCTTATTGGACACTCGATACTGTTGTATTTGCACATAATACCTATACATGCAGAAACATATTCAACACAATAAAGACGAGCGGACACAGTTCTTTAGAAAAATATACCTCTCACTTTATTCGAAAGGGTTGTGCATGAGAGGTTAGTTGGAGACCGAACAAAGACTGCAACATATTGACCCCACACCAACTCTTCTGGCTATCACAGCCTTTCTTTCCCGTTCTCCTGGGCAGCTCAACCGGGAGCCTTGGGGCCCAGACTCTGCTGGGACATGGTCTCATTCCAGCATCTTCTCACAACTGATCTGTCGCCAGGGTTATATAATTATTTGTCGTCCACCTACTTCTTGCAAGCGTCATAATCCACACTCAATTCAACCCCTCGACAGTTAACGTTATCCCCTGATCCCCTGATATCTTCGACCGGATGCACCTGTTATTTACACAGGTGCATTTCTTCTTTTGAAAGCTTGGCCGGGGTCAATATGCAACAAGACTTCTCGTTTTGTGCTAAATGCAAGCTTAGTAAAAAGCTATGTGTTCTTTTGCAAAATCGTTGAATTTTTCGGTTTTTTCTTTCTCTTATCAGTCTGCTAACACCATTTCTGCTTTTCCTACCTTCGATCTCCACATATTCGATGATTCCATCGAACAATTCCTTTTTACGAGATATGCAATTGTCTAAATGTCCAGATCATATCATATAACCTTATATAATAGAGGTTTTACGGCGTTGCGCAGTGATTAAATGAAGGAATCCAGTGTGTACATTCTATCACTGTATCTGTCGGGCCAAATGTCCACTTACGAAGAACGGGAGCAATATACTTATCTCTGCTTTAAGTAAGCCAGAGGTTAAAACAAGACGGTGGCAGTATATACTTTTTTTTTAATCCTAACATAATACAAAAGCGATACATAAGGTTGAAAGGCGGCTTCTTTAAAAATATGCAATTGTATGTGGGCGATGAAACAGCGAATAGAACAGAGATTGGAATCAACGAGCCTGTTATAGAATACCAACCAAAACTGCTAGCATTCATTTACACTTGAAAAATGTATGAAATACTCTCTAATTTTTTATCAGACAAATGGAAAATTTTGGAAGAAACTGGTATGCGAACCAGTTTAGGAGAAGAACAACTCTGAATTTAAAAAACAAAAGCTCAGCCAATGAATGACGAGTCAACGTTAAAAGATAGGGCATATTACACCTTTCTCAAGTTGGCAAAACTTATAGTTGATGGAACCATAGCGTTGCTGTATATATATATACATATATATATATATTTAAGAAAACAACAATATTCAGTCACATTAGGATCATAAATTTATTTCCATCCCGTTTAGAGCATTGATATGAATCAACCCCCCTCCCCAAATTTAATATGACTTCTGCAGATCCTGCATGAAAATCACTGAAGATTCATTTATTTTCATGTTGGATATGAAGAGGTCCTGATAGATTTTTAGGGAAGTTTTTGATTCATGTAAATGCTCTTAACAGAATGGAAATAAATTGATAATCCTAATGTGACCGAATATTGCTCTTTTTTAAAATAATATTTGCCCTGGGAAATTATTTACGTGGAGCTCTTTACCAGGAATATTTAAATATTCGAATTTTGAATAATTTAATTGTCCTGACGGAATTGTTCCCAAGTCGGGATTTACTGTATGGAAGAATACCTATATATATATATATATATATATATATATATATATATATATATACGTTCTCAGGGTTCCTCTGGTGGTGTAATCGTTAGCAAGCACGACTAGTGAGGTCAAGTTTCATTGGATGCTCCATTCATACGGCCTTGTGCCATATCTAAGTAAAATGCTTAGTAAATTACTACTTATTCTTTCCGCACGAGCAGAACGTGAAACAAGGCCAATTGAAAGTGGAAATTTGCAGGTTTTTATTCATTCCCTTAGACCAGTCGCCATACTAACGTCTGAAGAATCATTTGAGTTCAAGCCTTTTCCAGTATGAAATGCAAACAGTCTCGTCCAGGTCTCCATATCACGGTGTACATTTGCTTGGACAATACCATTTCACCGGAAGACATAGCTTATATATACATATATATATATATATATATAGTCATCCACAGACAGATCTGTTTCGTTCTATCAGAACTCATCAGTGTGGCTAGACAGTATCTTCCCGTAGCTGGGATCGAAACCCGGTTGACTCAAACGTCAAACCAAAGCTTCTAACCATTCAGCCACGAGGAGATATTAGCTGCAAAGTAAATTTTAAACGGTTATGAATCACAATTACTACTGTTTACATACATCCGTTCAACGGTAGCCGAGACCTCAATTCAACCACGAAGAGGCTTGCAATAGACGCTAATGGCAACACGATTAATTCTTCGGCAGAGAACTTGGATTTCTTCCTCGGATTATATATAGGTATATATATAATCCAAGGAAGAAATCCAAGGGGTAGGAGTATTCAATTTGAGTGCTCAATGTCAACAGATATCGACA
>CAUZXS010004188.1:0-92500 GCA_963585895.1 Sepioteuthis lessoniana
AAATTGAATTGATAGAAATACAACTGTTTGACCATTTTACTGAGTGTAAATAAATGACTGATGTTTGATTGTTAGTTATACAATCGCAATACTCGAAACAACTTCACTGTGTGCAAACAAATGATTAATTAAAGAAATTTTCTTGGAAAAAATGTGCAATGTAAATGAATTTAGAGGGAATAAAATTTGTCGGAATATGAGTGACACTAAAGCCAAGTTTAGTATGTTTTTAGGGGGCTTTAGTATGTAATTTTAAACAGTAAGTTCAAACGGTAAGTTCCGCAGCTTTCTTGTTCGGTTACTGATTCGAAAAGATAACACAGACAATAAAGTTTTTAAAAAGGAATTTTATACAAAAGAAACAGGAAAGAAAGGGATAGAAAAGATAAAGTGTTTCAAATTTTAGTGCAATTTACTGGAACTTATCTGAGAGAATGTCCGGGGAAACAAAATTTAAGTTTTTTTTTTCTTTTCTTTTTTTTTGTTTTGTCCAAATGTTTCAGAGTTCATTTAATTTCGAGTTTTCTTTAAAGTTCTTTTCAGTAGAATTCTCGGTAAAAATTTCTTTCAGTTGTTCAACTTGGTAGAATTTCAGTTGTCGACTTTTGTTTAATTTTACTTTTATTTCTTGGGAAGCTTCTTGCCTTTTTAAAATATTCAAGAAACGAGTGACGAATCCCATCTGCTGGCAATTTTTCCAGTTTTCAGTTCGGTCCCGAATTCGTACTTTCATTTAATTTTGGTTTTATTTCTTGGAAAGCTTCTTGCCTGTTTAAAATATTTATCAACCATTCAAGAATCAAGTGACGAAACCCATCTGTTAGCGATTTTTTCCTACCTTCAGTTTGGTCCTCGAATTCATACTGAGGGCTCAATAGTAGTTCTCGACAAAAAGAGGGAAGTAGCTTTTTGGTATCGTATTGTCTGGGATTTCTTCTCCCTTTTCTACTCTGGGTAATTCAAGTGCTGCACGTGGTCGGTTTGATTTTTTTCTTTGAAATACATTTTTATATAATATTAAATAGAAACGTTTGTGTTAGATAGCAATAACAGAAACTATTTAACTGTGCAGAAACAATACAAATACTTGTGTGCAAACAAATCAATTCTAACTCATTTAAAGATAAAATTACCTACAAACTATTCACTAACAAATGATATGCATGGCCATTTAACGATGTTAATGATTGATGTTGAATTATACTATTAGTGTTACATAAGAATACTTGAAATCATTTGGACGTGTTTGAATAAGAGATAAATAGTTAATGGAATTATTCATGTTAGAGATGTTTGAAACTATTTATCTGTGCATAAACGAATGAGCTCTGGCTCATTTAAAAATGTGATCATCAAAATGTTTCCAAATCAAATCCATCTAATATATATGTATAGAGAGGATTTGCCATTAAATAATCTATGATGGTTGATATGCCATAAAACCCAACCTAACCAAATCATATATATTTAATATATATGTATTAAGAGGATTTGGCATTAAATAACCTACAATGGTTGATATGCCATAAAACCCAACCTAACCAAATCATATATATTTAATATATATGTATAAAGAGGATTTGACATTAAATAACCTACAATGGTTGATATGCCATAAAACCCAACCAAACCAAATCATATATATTTAATATATATGTATAAAGAGGATTTGGCATTAAATAACCTACAATGGTTGATATGCCATAAAACCCAACCAAACCAAATCATATATATTTAATATATATGTATTAAGAGGATTTGGCATTAAATAACCTACAATGGTTGATATGGCATGAAACCCAACCTAACCAAATCATATATATTTAATATATATATATTAAGAGGATTTGGCATTAAATAACCTACAATGGTTGATATGCCATAAAACCCAACCTAACCAAATCATATATATTTAATATATATGTATAAAGAGGATTTGACATTAAATAACCTACAATGGTTGATATGCCATAAAACCCAACCAAACCAAATCATATATATTTAATATATATGTATAAAGAGGATTTGGCATTAAATAACCTACAATGGTTGATATGCCATAAAACCCAACCTAACCAAATCATATATATTTAATATATATGTATAAAGAGGATTTGGCATTAAATAACCTACAATGGTTGATATGCCATAAAACCCAACCTAACCAAATCATATATATTTAATATATATGTATAAAGAGGATTTGACATTAAATAACCTACAATGGTTGATATGCCATAAAACCCAACCAAACCAAATCATATATATTTAATATATATGTATAAAGAGGATTTGGCATTAAATAACCTACAATGGTTGATATGCCGTAAAACCCAACCAAACCAAATCATATATATTTAATATATATGTATAAATAGGATCTGGCATTAAATAACCTATGATGGTTGATATGCCGTAAAACCCAACCTAACCAAATCATATATATTTAATATATATGTATAAAGAGGATTTGACATTAAATAACCTACAATGGTTGATATGCCATAAAACCCAACCAAACCAAATCATATATATTTAATATATATGTATAAAGAGGATTTGGCATTAGATAACCTACAATGGTTGATATGCCATAAAACCCAACCAAACCAAATCATATATATTTAATATATATGTATAAATAGGATTTGGCATTAAATAACCTACAATGGTTGATATGCCATAAAACCCAACCTAACCAAATCATATATATTTAATATATATGTATAAAGAGGATTTGACATTAAATAACCTACAATGGTTGATATGCCATAAAACCCAACCAAACCAAATCATATATATTTAATATATATGTATAAAGAGGATTTGGCATTAAATAACCTACAATGGTTGATATGCCATAAAACCCAACCTAACCAAATCATATATATTTAATATATATGTATAAAGAGGATTTGGCATTAAATAACCTACAATGGTTGATATGCCATAAAACCCAACCTAACCAAATCATATATATTTAATATATATGTATAAAGAGGATTTGACATTAAATAACCTACAATGGTTGATATGCCATAAAACCCAACCAAACCAAATCATATATATTTAATATATATGTATAAAGAGGATTTGGCATTAAATAACCTACAATGGTTGATATGCCGTAAAACCCAACCAAACCAAATCATATATATTTAATATATATGTATAAATAGGATCTGGCATTAAATAACCTATGATGGTTGATATGCCGTAAAACCCAACCTAACCAAATCATATATATTTAATATATATGTATAAAGAGGATTTGACATTAAATAACCTACAATGGTTGATATGCCATAAAACCCAACCAAACCAAATCATATATATTTAATATATATGTATAAAGAGGATTTGGCATTAGATAACCTACAATGGTTGATATGCCATAAAACCCAACCAAACCAAATCATATATATTTAATATATATGTATAAATAGGATCTGGCATTAAATAACCTACAATGGTTAATATGTCATAAAACCCAACCTAACCAAATCATATATATTTAATATATACATGGTGCCTTCAATAAGTTTCCAGACTTTTTTTGTAGAGGCATTTAAAATTGTCGTAGATTCTTGAAAATTCAGTATCCTATTGCTATACATCTTATGAGATGACTGACCAGTTTTTATGATTTCAGCTTCAAAAGAATAGCTACACCAGGAATTGGAATGAACACTACTAAAGCCTGATTGTCAGGGATGGTGAATTTAAAAAATGAAATCTGGACACTTTAGAAGAACGATATACAATAAAATTCTGTTTTAAACTTAGAGAAAAGGCCACAGAAACGTATAGAATGCTTCAGACTGCTTTTGGAGCATCTTGCATGAATCGACCATCAGTTTATGAGTGGCATAAGAGATTCAAGGAAACCAGGGAGTCTGTGAGGAGTGATGAGAGGTGTGGCAGGAGTAAGGAAGTCAATACACCAGAATTGATTGGCCAAAGAGTTAGGGTTAGGGTTAGTATGTTGAGGTTTTAATGGAGTTCAGGAAGAGATTCCTTGGGAAGAGGCCAGCACTCTTGAAATCGGGTCAGTGGCATTTCCACCAGGACAATGCACCAGTCAACAACTCCATCCTTGTCACAGACTATTTGACCAAGATGGGCATCAACACAGTTCCTCAGCCTCCCTACAGTCCAGACCTTGCTCCCTGTGACATTTGCTAATCCCTTAAGCTCAGAGGCTATCGTTACGAGACAATGAGAAGATGAAAGAGGCTATGACGAAAGTAATTGACACGCTCACACACGAGGACTTCCATGGGGCCTTCCAGAAGTTGTTGGAACAGTACAACAAGTGCATTGCAGCTAGAGGAGATTACTTCGAAGGGGACTAGAGTTTCATGTGAATATTATCCATAAAAGTGCCCATACGAAAACAGAGTCGAAACTTATTTAATGATCCTCGTATGTCATTTGCTCGACCAGCTAGGCAAATTTATTAATGCTGAAATGCATTCATGTTCGCGCGTGCACACACACACACACACACACACACACACACATACATATATACATACATACATATATATATATATATATATATGCGCGTGTGTGTGTATTTGAGCAGCCTTTCTACATTAATGCGTATTCCCTGGAACAATAAAGACGTTTTGTCTACACAATTTTGTATATGTCCTTTCCAGTTGCTGAATTGATTTTATTGTATCCGACAGGAATTGGTGGGTGAAACTTCCATAACTCATTGTTATTCTTGTACTTTCTGCCCGGTCTTGGGCCATCATCAGGAGTGTGTATATTGCAAAAGCGATGTGTCCTTTGCATGTACATTACTACTTTGTAAGTTTATTATTTATACTAGTGTGTTGTTGTGGCGTTTTATTGGTTTTTATAAGTAGCAGCCGCTAAAGATATTCAAGTACATTAGCACTGGATTCGAAATTGGTTCTATAGAGTTTGGGCTGTTTCATTCTGATATGGAGCGCCTCGAGAATTTGTAATTTTTGTTTGTTATTTTGTTGTTCTAATATTGTTGTGTTTTTGGTTAGAATTAGTTATAGGAATTTCATCCACAAATTCCCACCGGATACCACAAAATCAATTCGGCAACTGGAAAGGATATAAAAGAATGTGTAGACAAAACATGTCTAAATTGTTCAATGAAATATATATATATAGTGATCTACAGACAGACTGTTTCGTTGTATCACAACTCTTCAGTGTGTCTAGACAGGCTAGAATCCAGAAGTTGGGATCGAAACCTAGCTGACTGAAACGCCAATCCAAGATTCTACACTCAGCCAAGAGGAAACCACCCCAAGCGAAGGAAATTTCAACGCTTACGTATCATGTTTGTTTTGTTAACATATATACGCTTATCGAGAGCTCACTTCATTTGAAGAGCCTTACTTTACGCTAGTGGCAACCATTATTTCCCTCGCTAGAGAGCTCAACCCCGCAGGGGTAGGGGAGCATATATATTGTCATCCACAGACTGTTTCGTTTTATTATAACTCTTCGGTGTGGCTAGACAGGCTAGATTGCCGAAGCTGGGATCGAAACATGGCTGACTGAAACGCCAATCCAAGATTCTACCACTCATATATATATATATATATATATAGATATAGATATATATATATATATACTATTCTCAGCTAAGTTTAGAAATGAGAGGCACCGAATTCACTGATACATTGCTGATCTTCATGTCTAGCTTGTTAAGCACAACTCCGATGTTTGTAGCTTTTAGGACACTGCTGGGGAAGCAGGGACGAACTCATAAGAGATGTACTCTTATGGACCCCCACACATGGCCGTGCAAGAGCAGGACGACCAGCACGAACATACATTCAGCAGCTATGTGAGGATACGGGATGCTGTCCTGAAGACCTGCCTAGGGCGATGAACGATAGAGAGGAGTGGCGAGAGAGGGTCAGGGATATCCGTGCTACCAGCGCGATATGATGATGATGATACTATTTACCAACCCCTCCGCTCGGGCAGGATATGACACAAGGTCAATTTTTAAGCGGAGTTTAACAGGTTTAAATTCAGAGTTTTCCTTCTCCTAGACTAGTTGCCTCACCAAGGCTGAAGAACCTAGTCCGTCCTACTATTTCCCCATAGCTGGAGGGAGAATAAGGGGGTTCATACCTTTCCCAAGGGTATTTGCCCGAAAGTGAACGTAATAGCGCGACTGGAGTACGAACTCGCGTACTACGATTCCGCAGTTCATCGCTTTAACTATTACACCACGAGGACACCCCCTAATATGATGATGATGATGATGAACTCTTTCAATACTGGCTGACTCGAATTCACGAATCATTGTCCACAAGTCTTGCTTGCTAACCTTGAAACCATGCAAAGCATGATAAGCGTTATGGCTATCGTCACTTGGAAATAGAATCTGTGACCCGAGTTTAAATCCTGGACAAGGCTGATTGCGTTTCTCTAAGCTCTAATACCCTTGGGAGAGACATGAACGTACGTTTCTTCCCCCTAGCGAAGAGTAAATAGTGGGACAGATCGGGTTCTTTAGCCTTGTTTTGGCAACCAGTCTTGGAGAAGGAAAACTCTTTATATTTAAACCAGTTTTGTTCTGTTTTAAAATTGACAATAGGAGGTGACCTAAAAAGTAAGTGTTACTAAACGACGTGTCAGCGAGGCTAAGAATAGGTTGACCGAATCCCCTGCAGAAGTTTAAGGCCCCTCCTCAGAAAGGGAATCCTTGGAATGATACTAATCTGTATCTGATGGTGAGGCTCCAGTTCTGGAGATCTTAGAAGTGTGGACAACTCTTTCATTACTATTACTCTCAGCTCCACTCTGAACTGGAGTTAGTGTGGTCCTATCCAGGGATCCAATAGAACTGTTTTGAAAATTATTTGTATTTGATAGGAATAGTTGAAACTATAAAACAGTAAATTATTAGTATTAAGAGTAGTTACATAGGATTGTTCTTATCAGTCACTTGGGGAAGTTAACTGGAGGCTGTCGAATACACTGATTGCAACCTCATCCTCATACTTGGAACTATTTAACTTCGTTGAGTTATGGTAAACTGAATTGTTTGAAATAGAATTGTTTGATCACTTAACAATGTGTAAACAAACGACTGATATTTAATTGAACTTTTTGTGTTAAATAGCAATACTTAAAACATTAAACTGCTTGAAAACAAATGATTAATATTAAATAGAATTATTCGTATTTGATAGAAAGAAGTGAAACCATTCAACTGTGCAAAAAAAAAAAAAAATAACTCAGGCTCGTTTAAAAATGTTATGTTAAAAATGTGTTTAGAAATCATATATCTAATTTATATATATAAAAAAGATGTGGCATTAAATAACCTACAATGTTTGATGTGCCATAAAACCAAACCACACCAAACCAAACAATATTACTGATTGGTTTTGTTTAGTTTCTTTGTTTTGTGGCATATCGATGGTTATTCAATACCAAAGCCGTCCTCGCGGAAGATTTGAAGTAGTACTGATAGCAGGGAGATAAGGGGGTTCATAGCTTTCCCACTGGGCATTAGTCCAAAAGTGAACGTAATAGCGTGACTGGTGTTCGAACTCGTTCTCTACGGTTTCGCAGTTCAGCACGTTAGCCACAACGTCACAAGTACTCCCTTCCACACAACTTTAAACACATTGTTTGTATCAGATAAGAATATTTGATATCATATAACTGTGCAAAAAAAAAAAAGGAATAAAAAACAACCCTCCTAAGAAACAACAACATCAAAAATATAGATATGAACGTACAATGAACGCAATTCGCTAACCTGTTGGCATAAAATAACCCCAGACAGGTTGACATATCGTTAAAATCAATCTATTATTAGGGTAGATTAAATTTTAAAAAAAGGTTACCTGGTGAGAATCGAACTCACCACTAATTGTTTTACGAGACTATCTTGCTAACAATTCAGTCTCAACGAGGTACCTTCTAGGTTAAATTTATTAAATTGCTTCTAACCAGTGTGCTACGGTGAGCACTATAGATTGTGTGTGTGTTTGTGTACTTCGGTGTTTGTATCTCTGTGTATTTGTGTGTATGTGTATTTGTTTGTTTGTTTGTTTGTGTGTGTGTGTGTGTGTGTGTGTGTGTGTGTGTGTGTGTGTGTGTGTGTGTGTGTGTGTGTGACTCTCACTGTATCTCCGGCTGAATACGTCTCTTAAACCAGCCGAGCAAACATCCAAACATTTCATTCTGAATTCGCTTCTTATAACACACACACAGAGAAATAAAAAAAATAAAAAAAATAAAAATAAAAACTAAAAACCGAGTCGTTGAAAAATCAGAAGCGTGATTTAAATCATACTTAAGCTACAAAAGATTACAGGTTGCCGTTGAATATGTTCATATTCAACGCATAATCATCGGTTATTATGCTAATCAGCTCAAAGCGACAAACAGTGCATAAAAAAATCTTGGGGATAAGTCTCTAGCTCATCTGGAAAACACGTTCAGCCGTTGAACCGTCTCGACATCCCCACAGAATTCAAAACGAGAGCTTTATTCAAAACCCCTACCCCCGTGGGGTTGAGCTCTCTAGCGAAGGATGTAAATGGTTTCCACTAATGTAAAGCAAGGCTCTTCAAATGAATTGAGCTCTCGGTAGCCGTTAAGCGATTATATGTAAACAAAACAAACGTGATACACAAGCGTTTAAATTTCCTTCGCTTGCGCTGGTTTCCTCGTGGCTGTGTGATAGAATCTTGGATTGTCGTTTCAGTCAGCCAGGTTTCGATCCCTGCTTCGAGAATCTAGCCTGTTTAGCCACACTGAAAAGTTCTGATAGAACGAAACATTCTGTCTGTGGATGATAATATATATATATATATATATATATATATATATATATATATGTATATACATATATATATATACATCGATCGATCGATCGATAAATAGATATATTCCTGCGATATATGAAATGGTTTCAAGTATAGTAAATGATTAAATAGTTCTATTTGACCCATTGATAAGACTGTGACAGGCACAACCACTCCAAGTCAGAGTAGAAGATGTACTCTACATTCCTCGATGCTTCAGGACTGGAACCTCACCATCAGGTAGTTTAGAGTCATACCCAGGACACTTAGAATGCGAACAGTAGAAAGGATGACACATTTTAATTGAGAGAACAAAAAACGTGGAAGCAACGGTAAGTCTTTAAAGTAAGTTGGCGACCGTAGTCAAGGGCAACCAGAAGGCCCCCTTTTCAATAGCTACTACACTGAGGTATAGGGGAAGGCGCTACTCCTTTCCCTGGATTGATCCACTTTACCCTCGATACGTACCTTATATTGCTGAGTGTTAAGCAAGGAGGTATCAAATACCATTTTTAAAGTCTTTGATATGACGCGATCTGGGATTGAACCCAGGTGTTTTTTTTCATTTCTTACTAGACCTTTGAGAAATCGAAAATGTGAAACTTCATTTTCAGCAAAGAATTTTCCCCAATGAAGCTTGCAATTTTACTTGAAGGATGGAATCGAATTTTAACATAGGTACGGTATGCGCAAGCTCAGTAGTAAATATTCTGAAAAAATTTAGTCTTCGGCCATTTTGTGACGTGGCAACACCTAATCGACATCTATGTGATCATATACGTGTGAGAATAAAGGCCTGGACGGATGCCCAAAGCAGGGGAATGATGAAGGGAGGGTGCTGGAAAAGCAATTACTCTCTCCGGAGGATAGTTTTCAAGTGTAGCACTTTTTCACCAATTCTAACTCCTTTGGACCCTTGTGGGATGGAAATTACTTTTACTTTCAGACCATCCGTCTTAATTAATGAGAAAATAAGGATGTTCTGTTTTGTGGCTGAGAGAGTTTGGTCATATTTCTTACCAATGTGAGAGTTTAATGTTCGAACTTTGGAAAAGCAAGAAATATCCCCCCCCAAAAAATAAATAAACGGGATCTTCGGATCCTAATTTTTTAGGCAGACATACGTCACCGCTACTACACAACGCCAAAATATTTTGCCATTTTTTACTGAAAGGCTACATGTGCTGACCAAAGCGGTTAAAACTTGAACATGTCAAATTGTTTTTATAAAATGTACCCCCTTTTTTATTTTGAATACAAAAAAAATATACATTTCATTGCTCCCCTTAAATTTAGAAACCGAATACGCCTCTATCCCAGAGAAGATCGTGTCTTGGGTATGACACAAAATTTCATCCGGTGGTGAGGCTCCAATTCAAGAGCTCTGGGAAATAGGGAGCACCTGTTAGGTCCACATATACATGGTCAAATAGATTTTGTTAAAATTTGTAGAATTAAATTGGAATACTTGAAACCATATAATGGTGTTCAAACTATTAGTGTTTGATAAGAATACTTGAAACCATATAACTGCATGGAAATTATACGTATAAAGAGTTGTTACTTACAAATCATTATTTGTTACTCGAAATCAAATAAGTGTGTGCAAATTATTAGTATTAGATAGGAATACTTGAAAACATTTAACTGTGTGCAAATTATTAGTGTTAGATAAGAATACTTGAAACCATCGAACTGAGTACAAATTATTAGTGTTAGATTGGAATACTTGAAATGATATAACTGTGTGCAAGTTATTAGTGGTAGCTAGGAATACTAAATGGAAAGAGCCACATCCAGAGTTTGAACTTAACCTGTCATGAAAGTAAATTTTTGTAGAATACACTGATTGCACTTCTGCAGAGGGGTAAAACCCTCCCCAATGAGTGTCCTGGTATGACACTAAACATGCTGGGGCCGCGGAGAATACGGAGCACCCCTTCATTGCCATTGCTCCCAGGTTCACTCTGGACCGGCGTGGTAGCACCTGATAGGGCCCTATCTATGGGTTAAATAGAACTAACGGTATACTTATGCTAAACTGTATTGTTTGAAATAGAAATGTTCTTGACAATTTAACAGTACTAACATTTAAACTGCGTGCTTATGCTAAACTGAATTATTTGAAATGGAACTGTTTTTGACATTGAAACTGTACTTACACTAAACTGAATTGTTATATATAACTGCTTGAATAAACTGAATAATTTGAAGTAGAAATGTTTTTGACAATTAAACCGTGTACTCATGCTAAACTGAATTGTTTGAAATAGAACTGATTATTTACATTAAATGGATTTGGCGTTAAATATCCTACAAAGGTTGATATGCTATATAACCAAACCAAACCAAACCAAAAGTAAATTTCCAATTTTAGAAAATCAAAACAATTACGAACAATTGAAAAGAGCCTTGAAAAAAACGTAATGATATCATGCCATTATTTTACCCTTTGCCAGTTTTTCACACCAGTTTTAACTGGTGGCCTTTCACAGGAGTCTGAGTGAAAGAAAGTCTCCTCAGGTCTCCAGTGCTCTTCTAAGTATCTTAGTTGATTTTAGCTTCACTGGGGGTCAAAATGGTCTTGATTTTCTTCCTCTGATCTCCAGTTTTCCCTGTTTCTATCCCACGTTCTGAGGGACTCTTCCAAGGGCTCCAACTACGATTGGTATCACCGTCACCCCTATGTTTCACAGCTTTTTCAACTCTCTGGAAAATTCCAAGTATTTGTTCTATCTCTTTGCTTTTTTTTTTTCACTCTGTGATCCACTGGAATAGTAAAACCCATCAAGATGACAAACTATTTTTTTCCTTGTTCATTAACACTGGGTCTGGTCTTCTTGTCTGAATTGAGCAATTCGTAAGTATCACAAAGTCCCTGATAATTATTTACGTCTCAAGAAAAGCTACTGGCTTGTGTATACACCATTTGTCAGTACGATTAAATTTCAACCTCTTGCACTGTTCTCAGTGGCTCACTGTTCCCACCCAATCATGAAAATTAGTGCTTAGCGTTAGTTTGTTTTCCTATTAATAAATATACAAATTCTTTTTTGAGATGTCCACTTGTTAGCAATATCCAAGTTATCTGATGAGTAATTTCCCCAGTTTGTTGCTTGAAGAATTCTTTCAGTTGTTTTCCCTCCAATAATAATAATAATAATTGTTACAACCACGGTGAATTTAGGATAGGTGTCTTGGGTTAGACTTGGTCCTACTCAGTCATAACACAAAAATTAGTCGTACGCAAAATAGTCAAATAAAAATAGAGGTTTGTAAATTCTAACCTAAATTTATTTACAAGGGGAGTGTACAAGGGGACGAGGACGCATATAAAAGTAAAAACATAAACAGTGACACGTGGGCAGAAGGGGTGAAAGTAAAAACATGGGCTAACAAACATTAACAAACATGAAATGATTTTGGATTAAAGTTTAGAAAATAATTCAAAGTCTGGCCAGCGAAAGCAAACACAATAAAACCCGAATAAAAAGTTGAATACAGCAAGTAAAAGGTTACCGGAAAGTTACTTTATCCCGGGAGAAATACTCAGCGACATCTCACTCTGTTAGAGGCTGGAATCATTCTAACTAAACTGCCAGAGACACCAGCGTCTCCTGACAAAAATAGTAGTACTCTCGACAAGGCCAAAAAGGGGCTGAAAAAACAACAAACAATAAGACTGTATTTAAAATGACCCAGATCAAAAGGCAAGGAAAAGTTCACTTTTAGTTCACAGAGGAGACATGAAGTCTACTCCCAAGGCCTAGTTGAAAAGCGGGCCTTTGGAGGAAACATAATAAACAAAAATAAGCAGAAAACAAAACTAGGAAGAAAAACAACTGTATTGATATTTCGAGCGACAAACAAGCGAAATCTTACACGAAAAAACTTAGACATGGCTAAGAAAAGGAAACCTTTAGAGAGAAACTGAATCTCTTCTAATAGCAGCACAGAACAACGCCATAAGGACTAACTACGTCAAGACAAAAATAGATAAGATGCAACAAAATAGCAGATGTAGGTTATGTGGTGATAGAGATGAAACGATCTTTTACATAATAAGCGAACGCAGTAAATTAGCACTAAAAGAGAATAAAACTAAACACGACTGTGTGATCAACTGGGAATTGTGCAAGAAGTTTAAATTTGACCATACGAACGAATGGTATATGCAAAACCCAAGACGCTCAAATTTGTTTGGTATTTAGAGATACAACGTATCACCTAATGTCGGACAGACGACTAGACCTAGTGATAGTCAACTACAAAAAAAAGAAAAAAATAGAATATGCCAAAGAGTGGACTTTGCCCCTCCGGTTAACAGGATAAAACTGAAAGAAAAGCGAAAAGAAAGATAAGTACTTAGACCTTGCTAGAGAACTGAAAAAAAATGGAACATGAAAGTGACGGTGATACTTATGGTGATTGACACACTCGGTGCAGTCATCAGAGGATTGGTAAAGAGACTGGAGGACTTGGAATTAAGAGGACAAGTGGAGACCACCCAAACTACAGCATTATAGAGATCGACCTTAATACTGAGAAAAGTCCTGGAGACTTGAGGGGACTTGCTGTCACTCAAACTCCTGTGAAAGACCATTAGCTATACGCTGGTGTGAAAATCTCGCAATGCGTATAATCATAATAAAAAATTTGACTCTACTACCAAATGCACAAACCAGAACCTGTCCGAGAAAATGAAACGCATTTAATTCTCTGGAATTTTGAGAATTTGAATGGATCACCTAATCACAGCCCGTTTACCAAATCGCGTGTTAATTGAAAAAGAATTTACAATCAATTGGATTTTGTCGTTTTAGTGGGCCACAGAGTTTTAAAAAAACAAAACAAAAGAAAACAAAAAGAGAGACAAATGTTTACATCTTGTGAGAGAACTAAAACTGTGGATGATGAAGATGATGGTGATACTGTTATATACCATGATGAGGGGAGATACTTTCATGGAGTATGAATGACCACAATACATCTTTATAAAAATATAACTCTCCCACTTTATCTTCGAAAAAAGTTGAAGTTTCTGGGGTATGGAAAACGGACGGACGGAGAGAGACAAAGACAGACTGCTATATTGACCCATAACTTCTTCTTCTCTTGACTACGAAGGCCCTCCTAGGCACTTCTTCTGTTTCTCGGGCGTGGTGGGGGGTATTCAACCGGAGGTTCGCAGTGGACCGCTGCCCCAGCGGGGCACTCTTTGTGACTGCAAGCTGAGACTCCAAGACTCACACTGATCCCTAACTGACTCGGACCCACACGCGGGTATCTGCATATATCACTTCATAACGCCCAATATTTCCGATCAACCACGTGACTGCTTCCGCTTATTTTTACAGGTGCGTCCTGTTCAGAGAAATCTCTGACGGCTGGGTCAAGGGTCAATATGCGACAGTACCAATTGTAATTGATGCACTTGGAAATAAGAGGAGAAATCAAGACCATCTAGACCACTGCATTATTAAGGAATCCCGGTGATCTTAGGAGACATGCCGTCATTTAAGACTTCAGTGAAAGACCACCTGCTAAAACTGATGTGAAAAACTCGATAGTAATAATAATGATAATGATAATAATTTTAATTGGTGCACTCTGAACAATCCCCAAAGGATTGGTAAAGGGACTAGAAGACATGAAAAAAAGAGGACAAGTGGCGATCATCCAAACTACAACATTATTAAGATCGACTAGAATATTACGGAGACTCCTGGAGACTTCCTACCCCTCAAACTTCAGTGAAAAACAATCAGCTATCGCTGGCGTGAAAAACTCTCAAAAGGGTAAAATAATGATAACAATTACCCATTTTAAAAATATTTATCATTAAATATGAAGAAAACAGAAAAAAACAAATATATATTCACATACATATATTTTCATATAAGCATATATCTGTGTGTGTGTGTGCGCGTGTGTGTGTGTTTTGACAGAAATTGTTCAAAACAGCACACAACATCCTTGCGTTGTTCCCACTAAGAACTTTCTCGAATCGTGTGATTAGACTCCAAGTGGTGCAACCATACACTAGTACTCACATAGCTACAGTATGGAAGATTTCTCGTTTTATTTAATCATAGAGATCAGATTTCTGTGTGGTCGTGAATCTGTTAATAGCAGTTCATTCCTTTCATATGCGTATGTTGATATCACTTTCAGAAGATAAGATATTGCTACCGAGGTATATGATCAAGTCTACTGATTTCAGAGGCTTGCCACTTAATGTGGAGATGGATCCATCTTGCTTAAAACGTCTGAACTTACTGTAGCCACTTACCTCCCATCTCACAAATCACCCAAGTATGACGAACCAGACATACTGGGCACTGCTGAAGAAGCAGAGTCGAGCGTAAGTGATATTCTCCTTTGAACTCCTCCACAAGGACACCGGCATAAACTACATTCATCAGTTCTGAGCGAACACTGGATGACATGTACAGAACCTGCCAAGTACTATTCCCGATTGGGACAGATGGAAATATATATATATATATATATATAGTCATCCACAGAAAGACTGTTTCGTTGTATCACAACTCATCACTGTGGTAAGACACGAGAGATGCTTCAAGCTGGGATCAAAACCCGGCTGACTTTACGCAAGTCGGATATCTTACGGCAGAAATGTCGGCAACTTTCGCGTAAGCGATGGGATTTAACGTATATGTATTATTTTTCTTTTGTTTACATATACGTTTAATGGCTACCGGAGTGCTCAATTTATGAGAAGAGTTTTGCATGACGCGATTGGCAACCGCTAATTCCTTCGCAGCGAGGAAAATTTAAATGTTTGAATAGTTTTCTTGTCCCGATGAATTACTCCCAACTCCGGTTTAACTGGACCAAATAATACTTATATATATATATGTATAAAGTAAATATATATTAGTTTTTATATATATTTAATAGCATAGAAGCTTATCTGCGACCATAGGTTTCATGCCGTCTTATAACGACAATCATCAGGCAGAAGAAATTGGAGAAATCGAAATACAGTCAAAAGAACGTTAGGATATAGTCCAACTCTTTAAGTATGTGGGGGGGCGTATATTTGTGTAGATTATATTTGCGTATTATTGTATCTGGTCATGTAAGTGATATTTGGTATGTGTATGTATGAAGATATATGCGCCACGCTGCAAATTTGAGGTTGTCTCCTGGATGTATGAGTTGCAATGTGTAAAATCGCGTCAGTTTAACCGAGTAAATTTTGTTTTTGTATTCGTGTGTGTGTGTGTGTGTGTGTGGAGTGATGATTTTTACAAAGAAACAAATCATCATCATTGCATTACGAAGAAAACTTACGAAGTAAGATAGTGACAACCAACACTGTTATATATATATATATATATATATATATATATATATATATGCAAATTTCATTAAACATAATAGACATTTTATGTCTACATATTTTCTTCTGGATCCGTTCGAATTCCCGTATTACTTTTATCGTATTCGGGGGGAATTGATTCATGTATTGTCCATAGTTACAATGCACCTTTCTGACACAAGTTCAATAGCTCAGCATTTAAAAAAACATTCATGCCCAACAACACAACTACGAAAAATTCTCTCCGACAACAATATTAGAACATCAAAATAATAAACAAAAACTTCAGATTCTCGAAGCACTACATATTAGAAACCCTAAACCAACACTTAATAGAATTAATTTTCAAACCAGTGCTAATGTACTTACATGTCTTTAGCTACTGGCACTAATTATAGAATTACATTTAAAAGCAAACGCCATAATCTTCAACGGCAAAGACGCCCTTACACAGTAGTAATATGCTAAAACAAAAGTTACATCACTTTTGTAATAGATCCTCCCCTGATGATGGCCCAAAGTCGGGCAGAAAGTACTAGGGATACATACAACTATGGACAATACATAAATCAATTCCCCCCCGAATACGATAAAAGTAATACGGGAATTCGAACGGATCCAGAAGAAAATATGTAGACATAAAATGTCAATTATGTTTAATGAAATTTGCCTTAACGAAGAAATGCTGCCTATATATATATATATGAGTGTGTGTGTGTGTGTGTGTGTGTGTGTGTGGTGCATACTAAAAAATATGATCGGATAAAGAAATAATCCTGGTATGATTTCCCTGGGGGAAACATAATTAGCAAAAACTAATTTTTGAATTAAATGTATCATTTTAACTTCTAAGTGTCATCTAAGTTTTTTCGAATGTTAACGTCTACAATGGTTAACTTTCAAAACAAATTTGAAAAATTGAAAAAAAAAAACTTTTTTATCATTAAATCATATTCATTTCTATTTGTATTATTAAACAATTCATTTAAAAATCATATGAAAAAGTAGTTTTTAATATTTTGAGTGATGCTACGCGTATTCACACCATTGATATATATAAAGTGATGTACTTCTGTGGACCCCCACATATGGCCGAGCAAAAGCAGGACGACCAGCTCGAACATACATACAGCAGCTCTGTGAGAATATGGGATGTAGCCCTGAAGACCTGCCGGAGGCGATGAACGATAGGGATAAGTGGCGAGAGAGAGTCAAGGATATCCGTGATGATATATATATATATGTGTTGAAAAGGTACATTTTTAGTGAATCAGACAGTATGATAGAAATATATGGAAAGATACACATTTTTCTTTTTTAAGCAGAGGAATTATATGGTGAATTGAGTTACCATGACCAGAAAATCTGACGAACACTGAGGCACGACACTGGACAGCTGTTTCGACCTTATTAGGTCTCATCAACAGTGTATACCGTAACGTCACTTGTGTGCCATATGAGCATATGGGTCAGTTGTAGAGTTTCGGCACTGCAATCTGTGGTCGCTGGTTCGATCTCCAGTAGTGGAGGTCACTGGATACCTGCCGATGAGACCTAATAAGGTCGAAACAGCTGTCCAATGTTTCCGTATGTCGTGCGTGGGTGTGCGCCGGATTTTCTGGTCATGGTAAGTCAATTCACCAAATGTATGGGAAGTTGATTTAATAAAGCCGAACGAAATATCATACATGTAATTTTGAGTTATCCAACTTTCCACTTATATCTATTATATATATATATATATATATATATATTGTCATCCACAGACAAACTGTTTCGTTCTATCAGAACTCTTCAGTGTGGTTAGACACGCAGGACGCTCGAAGCCGGGATCGAAACCCGTCCAACTTTACGTTAGACTAAGCTTCAAACCTGTCGGCCACAAAGCGGACAACGTTGGCTAAGGGAATTTTAAGGTATTTTATTTTTAGCAACAGCAGCAGCAGCCTTTGTTTACATTTTTTTACAGCACTTTGTTTACATTTTTTTATACCCTATCGGCTACCAGAGTGCTCAATTCTTTCGAAGAGCTTTGCATTACGCTAGGGGCGGCCGACAATTCCTTCGCCAAGTGCTCAACCCCCATGGGGGAGCGTATGTATATATATATATATATATATATATAGCGTATGTATATATATATATATATATATCTAAAAAAAAAAACAACAATCATTCACATTAAGATAATAAATTTATTTCCATCCTGTTAAAAAGCATTGATATAAATAAATGCTCTGAAAAATTAACAGGACTTCTTGAGATCAAACAAAAAAAAGTTTTCTTGTTTGATCAGAAGAAGTCCTGTTAATTATCCTTCTTTTCGCCTTTTTTTCAGTTTTAGTCTGTAGTCAACAGGAACGCCAAAGTCCATTATTATTTTTATTTTTACTCATTAGAGTTTTTCACATCAGCGTTAGCTGATGGTTTTTCACTGGAGTTTGAGTGACAACAAGTCTCCTCAAGTCTCCAGGACTCGTCTCAGGATTCTGGTCGTTCTCAGCAATGCTATCGTTTGGATAGTCTCTACCCGCCCGCCAACTTCCAAGTCCTCCAGGCCTTTTAATAATCCTTTAGTTATTGTGCCTAAAGCACCAATCACAATTGGCACAATCGTTACTTTCATGTTCCACAGCTTTTTCAAACAATATATAGTGTCTTTCCAGAAGCGGCTAAAGCAACGGGCTTCCCATTCATTTGTTATTAGCCCATCCAAAATGTGTGGATGGTTCTTGAGAAGCCTTCACTATTTTATATATATATATATATATATATATCAACTCCGCACGAAAAAATGTGACACAAGGTCAATTTTTAAGCGGAGTTTAACAGGATTGAATTCAGAGTTTTCCTTCTCCTAGACTGGTTGCCATACCAAAGCGCTAGTCTACTCTACTATTTAACCATAATGGAGTGAGAACACTTTGATCTTTCTCACTGGTATTAATGTTATTTGAAAAGGCAAACAGCTTCTTTCAGTATTTGAACTCCGATCACCGTGTCTATTTCATACGACGATAACCATTACACCAAGAGTGATTCCTTATTAAAATAAATCACCTGTGCAGTTAATTTAGGATTCGATTTTGTTAATGAGCGATTGGTTGATATTAACGGCATGCCAACTCGTCTAAGGTTATTTTATGCCAAGAGATTAGAGAATCGTGTTCATTGTACATTAATATTCACATTTTTGATTCGCTATTTCTTCTGAGATTTTAATACATCGTTGTATGACATAAAGTATTCCTATCTAATACAAATAATTTGTATATAGTTGTATGGTTTCAACTATTCAAATCTAAGACTAATAGTTTATACACAATTATATTGTTTCAAGTAACTCTTTCTATTTAATGATAATCATTGGTTCTCAAACGGTTACATGGCGCATTCAATAAGTTTCCAGACTTTTTTGTACAGGAATTTAAAACCGTAGTTGGCTCTTGACAATTCAGTATCTTATTGCTGTACATCTTTTGAGATGACTGACCAATTTTTATGATTTCAGGTCCAAATGAACAGCTACAGCAGTAATTGGAATACACCTTACTAAAGCTGTTGAATTTCAAAAATGCAATCTGGACGTGAGGACACTTTAGAAAAATAATATAAAATTCTGTTTCAGACTTGGAAAAAATGATGCCACAGAAACGTATGGAATGCTTCAGACTGCTTTTCAACCATCTTTCATTAATCGAGCATCAGTTTTTAAGTGGCATAAGAGATTCAAGGAAGGCAGAGAGTCTGTGAGGAATGATGAGAGGTGTGGGGGAAGTAAGGAAGTCAATAGACAGTGTTGATTGGCCAAAGGGTTACGGTTAGGGTTACTATGTTGAGGTTTTAAGGGAGTTCAGGAAGACATTCCTAGGGAAGAGGCCAGCACTCTTCAAATTGGGTCAGTGGCATTTCCACCAGGACAATGCACCAGTCCACAACTCCATTCTTATTACAGACTATTTGTGCATCAACACAGTTCCTCACCGTCCCTATAGTCAAGACCTTGCTCCCTGTGACTTTTGATTATTCCCTAAGCTCAGAGGCTTTTATTATGAGACAATTGATGAGATGAAAGAGGCTGTGACGAAGGTCATTGACACGCTCACACAAGAGGACTTCCATGGAGCCTTCCAGAAGTTGTTGGAACGGTACAACAAGTTCATTGCATTCGGAGAAGATTACTTCGAAGGGGACTAGAGGTTCACGTGTGTACTATCAATAAAAGTGCCCATACAAAAAAAAGTCTGGAAACTTATTTAATGATCCTCATAAATGGTTTCAAGTACCTAATAATAATCATTCTAAATAAATATCTATAGCTTCAACTAATTGGTTGGTTTGGTTTTGGTTTCTTTGATTAATGGCATATCAACCTTTGTAGGTTATTTAATGCCAGAGCTATTCTCCTAGAAGAACAGTAGTGGTACTATTTAACCCATAGCTGGGAGGATAAGGGGGTTCATACCTTTCCCAAGGGTATTAGTCTGAAAGTGATTGTGACATATCAAGGTTTGGTTTGGTTTCTTTGTTTAATGGCATATCAACCTTTGCAGGTTATTTAATGCCAAAGCCATTCTCCTAGAAGAACAGTATTGGTACTATTTAACCCATAGCTTGGAGGATAAGGGGGTTCATACCTTTCCCATGGGTATTTGCCCGAAAGTGAACGTAATAGCGCGACTGGAGTACGAACTCGCTTACTACGATTCCGCAGTCGACCGCTTTAACCATTACACCACGGGGACACCCACTTCAATTAATTACTCTTGATTCAAATGATTGACACTTATATGGTATCAAGTATTTCTATCTATTAATATCAATTTTTGAGCCTAAGTACCAATATTCCAGGTCAGAGTGGACGTGGGAGTAATAGCGATAAGGGAGTATTCCATACTCCCCAAATCTCCAGAACTAGAGCCTCCCTATCAGATGAACTTTAATGTCATTGCCAGGACACTCAGTGTATTTTTAATCCCGCTAACAGGGCGTGAAAATATGTTGTTTTTTTTATTTAAACAAGTAATAATTGACATATAAGCAATCGTTTCCAATAAGGACTAAACGCTTCTATTGCCATCTAATGACGCAGAATGAACCTTTCGGGTAACACACTATTTATAAGCCGTCCTCTTGTCAGCTGCTTGTCCCACAAAACTGGTTTTCGAAAAGAATAAACAGGTAGGTCAGGGGAAGGAAATTGGCAAGCTCTTCTGGATTTTTGTGCTTGCCTTTCTGTTTACAGACAGCCAAGTGATTCACCACTTGCAAATGAAAGATTACCGTCAATTAATTATTGGGTTAAGTAGCATTCGACTATCGAACCTTGGATTAATGCATTTAATCCGGCGTTTAGACAGTCATACCGTGCGTTTGTTTTGCAAAATTATATGCTTTTTTACTGGTTTCACTTCTTTTGTTTTTTGTTTTTGTCTCTTCTTCTTCTTCTTCTTCTTCTTCTTCTTCTTCTTCTTCTTCTTCTTCGTTAACATTATCATCACGAAGTCACGTGGCAGAAAATCGTCTCGTCATTGGTTATGACTGTCTATCGACTGCTCTCGCTCTTTCTCTCTCTCTCTCTCTCTCTCTCTCTCTCTCTCTCTATATATATATATATATATATATATATATATATATATATATTTATATATATTTGTTTGTTATTGTAAAGCCGAACAAAGTAAGTAAGTCACCAGGTACGATTTGTTTTGAAGCAGAGATAGTTGCATCTATGCCAATGACAGGTGTTCGAGCTCAGAGAGAACAAAGCTTGTTAGCTTGTTTTCGAATGCTGATTTTCTTTGAAGGTAGAATCTGTCTCGTTGGAAATTTAGAGTAACACACACTTTTTGAATTTTCCTTTGTGACTAACAAGAACAGTGAAAATGTTAACTTTAAAGTCTTTGTAAGGATATATATATATATATATACATATATATATATATATATATCCCAGAAGATTATCGAGATATTGATGAAGAATATAGTAATATCCTTTTCCTCTCTCTCCTCTCTCTCTCTCTCTCTCTCTATATATATATATATATATATATATATATATATACCGGTGGCATTCTAACACACACACACACACATACACACACACACACACACATATATATATATATATATATATATATATACATATATGTGTGTGTGTGTGTGTGTGTGTGTGTATTAGTGGAGTGCGCAAGTTTGAATGCTTTTTTAAACTAGACTGACTAAATATTTGAAAACACATTTTCTGTTGGAAACTTTCGTATATACTCTCTCTCTCTCTCTCTCTCTCTCTCTCTCTCTCTCTGTACATACATATGTGTGTGTGTGTGCACGCGCATGCGCCCGTGTGACCATATAGGTGTGTGTCCAATAGTACACTTGTTTCATGGATTCTTCTTTTCACTGCCGATCTTATTTCTTAATGAGCACTCCGTATCTGTGGCTTTGTATCATACACACTAAGCCTTGAAAATATTTTACGAGACGTCGATCTCAGAATAGAGGTAGCAAGCTCGACTAGTGGACCATTAAGCGCAAGTTATATTCTCTCGGCGCTGACTCACTACCGTGGCCCTGTGCCAGAAATAATAATAATCTCTCTCTCTCTCTCTCTCTCTCTCTCTCTCTCTCTCTCTTTCTCAGTTAGTCAGTCAGTGTGTGGATTGATATTTATTAAGCTTTGTACTGTACAAAACTCTGACAAGTTTCTTTTATTTTTAATCCCCTTCTGGTAATATTATACCTAAATGATTTTTTTCTTCTATTATGAAAGCACTTTCGGGATAGATGAATAAATAAAAATTTAAAAAAAACAGAGAAGAGAGTAACGGTTTTAATGTTTGATTGGCAACGGTCACGTGGGATTATATTCCTAATCCGTCTCAGTTTTATCGTCTGCCGCAATTGACTAACAACTATATATATATATATATATATATATATGTATATATATATATATATATTTCTATTCTGTTCTTTTCTAATTTTGTAATGGAGGCATTTGCCAGCCTGTTGAGTCAGAAGCTGATTTTCACAAGTCCCTTCTGTCATTCTTCAATCAGAACGTTTATCGACCCTTCAATTTCCGGCAGCAGCCACTTGCCGTTAGGAGTGGGTGAAAGAACAAGAATATGTTAGAGAGGGAAGTCACAGTGAAATCTTTCTTTTCTTTCATTTATCTACTTATTAATTCATTTTTTTGTTTTTTTGTTTTTTAAGCCAAGTGGCGATCTCTATTGATTGCCCCATTTCTATTTGTGTCACCTCTTCTCATCGCCATTTCCATTTCATTGATAATGGGGGACAACGGACATACAGATACATCTATAAGTCCGGACACAACAAATAGAAGATTGCCCAGACGGCTGGGCCGTAGAATACACCGACTGCTTCTCTGCAGAGAGGTAATATCCCCCAAACGAGTGTCCTGGATATGACACGAAACAATCTGATGGTGAGATTCCAGTAATGCTAGGGCTTTGGGGAATACAGAGCACCCCTTCATTGCCACTCTGGCCCAGCGTGGTAGCTCTTGATAGGGCCCTATCTATGGGTTAAATAGAACTAACGGCATAATTATGCTAAACTAAATTGTTAGACTAAACTGAATAGCTTGAAATAGAAATGTTCTTGACAATTAAACCGTATTTACATTTAAACTGTGTGCTCATGCTAAACTGAATTGTCTGAAATGGAACTGTTTTTGACATTGATACTGTACTTACACTAAACTGAATTGTTACATATAGAACCTTTTTGACATTTAACTGTGTAAACAAAATCTGTACTTACTAAACTGAAGTAGCTGAATTAGAACTATTTGAATAAACTGAATAGCTAGAAATAGAAATGTTTTTGACAATTAAACTGTGTACTTATGCTAAACTGAATTGTTTGAAATAGAACTGATTATTTACATAAAAATAGATTTGGCGTTAAATAACGTACAAAGGTTGATATGCCATAAAACCCAACCAACCAACCAGTAAAAGAATTATCATATTTACCAACACCCCCCCCGCTCGGGCAGGATATGACACAAGGTCAATTTTTAAGCGGAGTTTAACAGGTTTGAATTTAGAGTTTTCCTTCTCCTAGACTAGTTGCCTCACCAAGGCTGAAGAATCTTGTCTGTCCTAGTATTTACCCATAGCTGGAGGGAGAATAATTGGATTCATACCTTTCCCAAGGGTATTAGTGCTATGTGAAATGCAATCAGTCTCGTCCAGGATTTGAACTCGTGTTGCCGTGTCCATTTCCTACGACGATAACCATTACACCACGGACACATCCACGAATAAAAAAAATTATAGATTTTTATTACAGACTCATCTGTACTTTTTTTGCGGTTTTGCCCACCTACGTTCTAACAAACGAACTTTCCTTCATACACACAACTTTTGTACTTACATCTTTTGTACACTTCGTCCCCGTTTTGCATCGCCTTTCTAATAAGTTTTTGTACCAATAAAACTTATGTTTCAAGACGAGTCCTTGCATTCTATTATATTATAGTACCAGCATTACCCGTTACAAATGTAATAAGACCGAAAGAAATTTCTTTCTAATTTATCGGAGACACAAAATGATGATTGCAACTAGCGACCACGAGAGCATTCACCGGATGTTATCGGTGCTGAGATTTTCTTCAAAATGGAAAAAGGCACTTCTGCGCATTGGATCGGCGCATAACGAAATATCGATGAAATTTGTCAAAAAATAAAGATAATTAAAAATAAATTTTCGGCCAATCCGTGACCTTCGCGGTAAAAAACTAAGAAAACCCAATTTCATCTGATCGGAAGAGAAAAACGTTATAAAAGACAAATTTCTCAACAGCGGAGCCAGATCAAAAGAAGGCAAACGACACCCACAGACTAGAAACCCCAACTCTGAGAGAGAGAGAGAGAGAGAGAGAGAGAGAGAGAGAGAGAGAGAGGAAACTCGAAACCACGCATCACCCACATTGACTTTCCTCTTCTCCGCTTTGAAGCAAGCAACTAAGCTGTAAATCACAAAACATCCCTCTCCTCTTCACACTCGTAACATCTGG
This sequence comes from Sepioteuthis lessoniana, assembly GCA_963585895.1. NCBI lineage: Eukaryota > Metazoa > Mollusca > Cephalopoda > Myopsida > Loliginidae > Sepioteuthis > Sepioteuthis lessoniana. The sequence goes on from CAUZXS010004188.1 coordinate 25,232, forward strand.
GTTTTTTTTCAATACAATTATTAAAATTTTTACGTGCCTTTGTGTTCTTTGTTTTTGCAACTCTGTGTGTGTGTGTGTGTGTGTTTATTCTTTCTTTGCAACCATACGCTGATATTACACAAATAATCATCATTTTGTCGCTAGCACGTATTTCCCTAACTCTCACCATTCGTCTCTATCGTCAATCGCTTACGGCAGGTCTTCTAGACCATATCCTGTGTCCGTACAGAGCTGTTGTAGCAAAGTTATAGCTGGGCGTCCAACACTTGCTCTTCCGCGTGAAGGGGTCCATAGGGAAACGTCATCCTTACTTCTCCAGCAGTGTCTCGCATGTCTTGTTCGTCTAATTTGAATGAGTTTTAAGACGGAGGAGGGGGTAGATGGTTGTATAACTGCTGTTTTGTGGGATGTTGCGTCCTGGACTTGTTCAATATAGCTCGTAACATTCTTGTGCAATTACCATTAAGTTTTTTTTCTATACGCTTAGTCAGCGTCCATGTGGTGCTACCATACAGTAGTACACGACTGCTGCTTGGAAAAATTTGCATTCTATTCTATTGGATAGGTCTGACTTCCATATGACCAATAATCAATCGATAGCTGTTCATGCCTTCTCTAATCACATACTGATGTCATTTTCCGTAGATGAGACGCTGCTTCTGAGGTAGGTGAACTTGTCCACTAGTTTCAGAGAACTACCATTTAATGGGGTGTCCTCGTGGTGTAATGGTTAAAGCGATGAACTGCGGAATCGTAGTACGCGAGTTCGTACTCCAGTCGCGCTATTACGTTCACTTTCGGGCAAATACCCTTGGGAAAGGTATGAACCCCCTTATTCTCCCTCCAGCTATGGGTAAATAGTAGGACGGACTAGGTTCTTCAGCCTTGGTGAGGCAACTAGTCTAGGAGAAGGAAAACTCTGAATTCAAAACCTGTTAAACTCCGCTTAAAAATTGACCTTGTGTCATATCCTGCCCGAGCGGAGGGGTTGGTAAATAGTACCATTTAATGTGGAGATGTCACCTCTTTGATCAAAGCATATGTGACCTCGGAATTGCCAAGAACTACCGAGGCATAACCCTTACTTCCATAGCGGCTACAATGCTCTGCTACTCAACCCCATTGAACCTGAAATTGAGAAAATCATTTGGTAGAATTAATATACTTTTCGGAGAAAACGATTCACAACATCACAAATTATGACAATCTGTCGAATTTTAGAAGATGTTCGTGTAAAAATCCTCAAAGCAACTCTATTCTTTGTAGACTTCTCCAAAGAATTTGACTCCATACACAGAAGGAAGATGGACCAAATACTTTTCGCCAACGATCTCCCCCTTAAAAAAACCGTCGCAGCCATAATGATGCTATATAAAAACACAAAAGAAAAAGTTTGATCACCGGATGGAGACACAGACTACTTTGACATTGTAGCAGGTGTGCTGCAAAGAGATATATAGCCTCATACCTGTTTATTATCTGCCTACACTACGTACTTCGAACATAGATAGATTTAATGAAAGAAAATGGCTTTACACTGGAAAAGGCAAGAAGCAGACGATACCCGGCACAAACTATTACGGACCTGGACTACGCTGATGACATAGCGCTTCTAACAATTACACCCGCCCAAGGCGAATCCCGGCTGCATATTCTGGAATGGGTAGCAAGTAGCATAGGCCTCCATGTGAACGTAGACAAATCGGCGTATATGTGCTTTAGTCAGAGGTGACATCACCACAGTAAATGGTGGTTCTCTGAAAATAGTAACAATTAACAGTAACTCTAATCAGAAGAATAGTGTTAATTTTGAAAATTATGCCTAACGACAACGTAACAAAATGTAACTTGATATTGTTACAGAGACATTCCGTTGTAACGGCTCTTACCCAAGTATTTCTCAAAACTAAAGATCAAAAAAGACTCACGTGTGTCACGATTTAAAAAAATAACCTTTACCAAATTTTTGTTTAAATTTCAGAGAAGAAGCTTGATAATTTTTATCTCTTAGAATATTAGAACAATTGTGTTCATCTTCATTATTATACTCACAACGTTTCAGCCGATACGTCCTTCGGCCTTCTTCTGGTGTTTCATGTCCAACTAAAGAGCCTACACAGAACTTCGAACTGAAATCATTACTTAATCCACGGATGTAGAAGTTTTACTTCCGTTAACTGTTAACCCTTATACCCGGTCATAATTTACGGAATTTGGACAATCTACCCCGTAGATTAAATAAAGGGTTCAGTTCGAATTTCTCTTTGGGCTCCCCTGTTCGACATGAAACACCTGAAGAAGGCCGAAGAATCAGCCGAATCGTCGTGAATATAACAATAGAAATGAAGACAACAGTCCGAATAAGTAATAAGACTTTTCCTATTTTGTTACCCAAATCAAGTTAATCTGAAAACCAGATAAAAGTCAAAGAGGACGGACAGACCATTAGATTCTTCGGTCACCAAACCAAAAATATCGGTCCTAAAGTTCACGACGGTAACCAATTTTTATCCACAAAGAAATTCTGTACTGAAACACATTAAGCAATTTTAAAAAATTCTAATAACATTTACATCCACTGCATGAGCAAAAATTAATACTCAGATAAAAATCTATTTTGTAGATTATTGCTTATTGACAATATTATACATTCAAAGATAATGTCTGTTCAACTCAACCTCCTGTTATTTGTTTTTATGATTGCTTGTTTTATTTTCTTATTCATTTCAGCATTAACCTTTTATCACAGTACTCGAAAGATTCCTTTTCTTTGACTACAATATTAAGTTACATTTTGTTACGAATTCCTTACACATATTTTGCCGAATATTACAATAAAGTTGAGTAGATAAGATAACCAAAGTTAAGCAGCAATGAGCCAGTTTTGTATCTAGATGGGTGATTGATTAGTTATGGCAGGGAGGGACACTTAGTGCAACGGTTATCGTCATAGGAAAAGTAGTTGGCGATTGAAGTTCAAACTCTGGAAAAGGATGTGTGTGTTTCACCTCTGCAAAGGCTTTTGAGAATGGTATGAATGTATTTTTCCCCGTCCCCGATATTGATAGATAGTATGGCAGACAGGATTCTTTAACCTTGTTTAAGGAACCAATCTTGGAGAAAGAAAACTTTGGTTTCAAAATTACTTTACTCCGCTTAAAAATATTGACCTTGTGTCATACTCTGCTTGTGTTGTATAGATTGGGTAAATACGTTCTTAGTAACAGGAAGTATTGTAAGCGGCATAAAGTTTGTATGTTAAAGTTAAGCAACAATGAGCCTGTTCATTACTTGGGTGGATGTGCCTGTGGGGTAATGGTTATCGTCGTAGGAAGTGGACACGGCGACACAAGTTCAAATCCTGGACGAGACTGATTGCATTTCGCGTAGCACTAATACCCTTGGGAAAGGTATGACTCCAATTATTCTCCCTCCAGCTATGGGTAAATAGTAGGGAAAACTGGGTTCTTCAGCCTTGGTGAGGCAACTAGTCTAGGAGAAGGAAAACTCTGAATTCAAACCTATTAAACTGCGCTTAAAAATTGACCTTGTGTCATATCCTACCCGAGCAGAGGGGTTGGTAAATAGGATTACTTAGATGGGTGACTACTACAGGTACTGTAAGCAACAAAGTGGAGTAAATACCAACTATAGGTATGCTCAAAGTTAAGCAACAATCAGCTTGTCTAGAATCTATATTGGTGACCTCTTAGTAATTGCAGATACTATAAGCAACCCAAATTCTGTGTGCCAGACTAAACAAAACGTGATAAAGAAAAAGTTAAGCAAGGATGAATTTGTTCACTACAGGGATGGGTGAGTATTTACGAACAGCAGTTGATGTAGGCAAGATGTGGCCTGTGCAAAAGCTTTGTAAATAAGATTACCAAAGTTAAGCAGCTATGATCCTGGTCAGTATTTAAATGGGTGACTTCTAATAATAACAACAGATGCTATAAGGAACTAAACCAAGGAAAGCTTAGTAGATAAGACTGAGTTAAGCAGCAATGAACCTGGTCAGTATTTTTTGGGTGACTTCTTATGATAGTAACAGCAGGTGCTATAAGAAACTAAATCAAGAAAGACTTAGTAGATAACATTACCAAAGTTAAGCAGCAATTATCCTGGTCAGTATTTTGATGGGTGACTTATAATAATAACAGCAGGTGATATAAGGAACTACAGCAAGGAAAGCTTATTAGATAAGATTATCAGTTAAGCATAAATGAGCTTGATCACTATTTAGATGAGTGACTACTTAATTATTGTTGGTACCGTAAGGAACCTAAGGCTTGTTTGTCAGAGCCAGCAAAACTTCGTAAATAACATGCTGGCAGTGAAAAAGACGACAACAACAGCAATGATAATTCTTATGAAAGTAATGGAATGCAGTTTGATATTTTTAAAGTGTGCAGTGGTAGAATTGCGATGCAATAAACGCGAAGCATGTGCAGCTATCGAATTACCAAATGGTAAAAGAATATGAAATCCAAATGAGAACTGATATAAGTAAGCAGGTATCTTTGAAATCGACGATGTTCTTGTGAAAGGGATGAAGAAGAAAATTCGAGAAGTTGATTTCGATGGATTAAAAAAAGGTTGTTTAAGTCAAGATAGAAATCACAGAACCTTATCAGTACCCTCAAAATTTAAGCCCTATGGGTGGAGCCTATGATATATTGATTGCATCCTTGCTGAGGGGTAAGACCCCCAACTAGCAAGGAGGTATGCAAGGTATGAAACTAAACTACATCCGGTGATAAGTCTTATGTCCTTGGGGTCTGGATGGGGGGCAGGGGCATGAAGCTGCACCTTCACTCTGATCCAAAATAGAAGTTAAGGACATATCTATGGATAAAAAAGACCGACTTGAAAATTATTTTTTTTAATTATTTCTAAAAAGATTTTTCCGCTTAATGTAGTCTGGTAGAAGGCTATTCGGTCGGAGTTCAAAATATATCAATTATAATTCATATCCACCAAGTCGGTGTGTGGCTTTGAACACGCTGGCTACATCTTATGTAGAGGAGTAAGACACCCAAAAAGAGTACCCTGGGAATGATAGTAAACTACTTCCGGTGGTGAGGCTCATTTACCAGAACTCTGAAAAGTATGGAGTCAGTCTTTTATAGCCATTATTCCCAGGTCAAATCGGAACCAGAATGGCAATATCTGTTAGAGTCTCATCAATTGGTCAGATAGATCAGCTTGAAAATTATTTGTATTAGAAAGGAATACTTAATACCACATAATTTTTTTATCTTATTTAGGATTATTATTTTTTGCTTCATGAAACCATATGACTCTAAAATTAATGCTTATGATTTATTAGAAATAGATACTTTTAAACATATAATTCGGTATTAATAATAATGAGATAGGAATATTTTAAACTATACTACCATACAAATTATCTTATATTGATATCATAGCTGTGTGCGAACAAATGGTTATAGACAAATAAAAACATTGAATAAATTGTTACTATTAGATAGGAATACTTGATACCATAAAACTGTGCAATGTAACTTTGAAAATAGTTATGATTGCAAACACTAATAAATGAATCAAATATCAGCATTTAATAACTGATAAGGAACTAATTGCTTGGTATTTTATGGCATATCAACCCTTGGGGGTTATCTAATGTCAAATCTTGTTTTTTTTATTGATATGATTTGTAAGTGAACAGTTAGGTTTGGTTTGGTTTGTTGGGTTTTATGGCATATCAACCTTTCTCGGGTTATTTAACGCCAAATCCATTCTTATGTAAATAATCTGTTCTTTTTAAAACAATTCAGTTTAGCATAAGTACACAGTTTAATAGTCAAAAACATTTCCATTTCAAACTATTCAAGTAGTTATATGTAGCAATTCAGTTAAGTATAAATACAGTTTTAATGTCGAAAAACAGTTCTATTTAAAATAACTCAGTCAAGCATAAGCACGCAATTTAAATGTAAGTACAGTTTAATTGTCAAAAACATTTCTATTTCAAGCTATTCAGTTTAGCATAAGTATGCCGTTAGTTCTATTTAACCCATAGATAGGGCCCTATCAGGTGCTACCACTCCAGGCCAGAGTGGACCAAGGAGCGATGGCAATGAAGGGGTACTCCGCATTCCCCAAAGCTCCAGCACTGATGGAACCTCACCATCAGATTGTTTAGTGTCATATATTAGGACACTCGTTAGGGGGGTCTTACCCCTCTGCAGAGAAGCAGTCAATGTATTCTACAGCCCCAGCCGACTGGGCAAAAGTGAATAGTTAGTCGTAACTTTAGTTTTGAATGATTTGTTAGAGCTTATTTGTTTGCACACCGTTAAAAGGTGCAAGCATTCCTATCAAACACTGATAATTCTATTTTGCATTAATCATTTGTTTACATTCAATTAAATGTTTTCAAGTATTGCTATTTAGTAATCCTATTCAAGTATTCTTGCGTGATATAAATAATTTGTACTGAGCTGTATGGTTTCAAATAACTAATAATGATAATTCTTACTGATTGGACTACCGACGCCGACTACGCCGACGACATAGCTTTACTAGCAAATACACCCAACCAAACTGAAACACTACTGCATAGTTTGGAACGAGCCGCCGCAGGCATTGGCCTCCATGTCAATACACACAAAACTGAATATATGTGCTTTAATCAAACAGGCGACATTTCCACACAAGACGGAACCTCTCTGAAACTGGTTGACAAATTCACCTACCTAGGAAACAGTGTCTCATCAACTGAAAAAGACATCAACACACGGCTAACGAAGACATGGACAGCTATCGATAAGCTATCGGTCATATGGAAATCAGACCTGACCGATAAAATGAAATGCAGTTTCTTCCAAGCAGCGGTCGTGTGGATACTGCTGTATGGATGCATCACCTGGACGGCTCGAAAAGAAGCTAGACGGCAACTACACAAGGATGTTGCGAGCAATATTGAACAAGTCCTGGCAGCAACACCCCCAAAGCACCAACTATACGGCCACCTGCCTTCTATCACGAAAACTATCCAAGTTAGACGAACAAGGCACGTGGGACACTGCTGGAGGAGCAGAGACGAGCTCATAAGTGATATACTCCTATGGACCCCCACTTATGGCCGAAAAAAAGCTGGACGACGAGCTCAAACATACATACAGCAGCTATATGAAGATATGGGATTTAGTTCAGAAGACCTGCCGGAGGCGATAAACGATCGAGAAAAGTGGCGAGAGAGGGTCAGGGATATCCGTGCGGGCGGCACGACGTGATGATGATGATGATGATGATGATTTTACCCCATGATGGATCCCTAACAGGTACTTTTATTTCGGTCAATTTATGATGCGTTGGGTTTTATGGCATATCAACCATTATTCTATGCCAAATCCTGTTAATACGGATAAATCAAATATATATGATTTGTAAACACATTTTGTTGATAACATTTTTAAACGAGCCTAGGTTCAGTTAAATGGTTCCAAGTATTGCTATATATCACTAACAGTTCATTAAAACATCAGTCATTTGTTTACACACAGATGATCAAACAGTTTTATTTCTAACAATTCAATTTAGCATAAGTCATTTGTTTGCACACAGTTTAAATGTCAAATATTTCTATTTGACAAATATTTCTATTTGACTTATCAGGCGCTACCACTCGAGACTAGAATGGACATGAGAACGATGGCAATGAAGAGGAACTCCGCATTTCCCAAAGCTCCAGCATTACTGGAACCTCACCATCATATTGTTTAGTGTCCTATCCAGGACAGTCGTTTGGGGATCTTGCTTCTCTACAGAGATGCAGTCGGTGTATTCTACAGCTCCAACCGACTAGGCTTTACCAATCCGAGTCAGAGTAGAGAAGAGTAATGCCAGTAAGTAATTGATATGCAAGTAAAAAAAAAACCTTCAACATTAGAGCAGTATCAGCAGTAGGTGTGTAACCTACATGATTGATTATGGGCAAGAAGAGACACATTAAACTTTCCAAATTTTCTTGTCATCTTTTAACGTTGGCTATGTAGAAGTACCGTTACCATATTTACCCAACCCCTCCGCTCGGGCAGGCTATGACACAAGGTCAATTTTTTTAAAACGGAGTTTAACAGGTTTGAATTCAGAGTTTTCCTTCTCCTAGACTAGTTGGCTCACCAAGGCTGAAGAACCTAGTCTGCTCTACTATTTACCCATAGCTGGAGGGAGAATAATTGGATTCATACTTTTCCCAAGGGTATTAGTGCCATGTGAAATGCAATCAGTCTCGTCTAGGATTTGAACTCGTATCGCCGTGTTCATTTTCTACGATGATAACCATTACACCACGGGCACCTTCATGCAGAAGTACCGTTACAACTGCAGACAGTACTCATTGATCTTCAGAACCCAGAATTTGAAATCCAAGTTTCTTGCTTGCTACATCTTCGATTTCAATAAGAACCGCATGTTTCCATCGGGATGATTCTCCAACCTTATCAGCCATATCCAGTAAGTAAGGAGCATATTTGGTACTACGTATCAATCACTGTGAACAGTTGTTCTCTAAAAGAAAGCATGCCAAAATTATGCTGCATCTGCAACTGTCAAATCATCACTTGTCTGAAGTGCTCCTTCCGTCAAACTTTTCATTTATCCCTGATATTATATCTATAGTAATTGTTAACAACAACATTTATAAATTATCATCATTACCTTGTGAATTTCCCTATTTATTGTAGATTTTTATTTACATTTTTTGTGAAATTGTTTTTTAAGAGATCTTGGTATGATAGGCCATTACCTGCTTTGAAAGATATGCCAACGTTATATCTAACCATAAAGAGAGAAATGAGTTAAAAATAGACCACCATTAGTATTAGCTGAAGACGTTACTTTACGTTGAGACCTCGCCGTTTATACCGAAAACATTATACTAACCAATAGACGAGATACAATAATAAAAGATTGAAAAAATCCATAAGTATTATCCCATAGACATACTGACCCGACTGATAAAACATTTGGCGAAAGAATTTGATGAACTTAAAAGATATTAGGACCTGGGAAAAGAAACGGCAAAAATGTGGCTTGTTTCAATGCTAACACTGTACAAGATGTTACGAGAGGTTTAACATACCCTAAACTAATTCAGGTCAATCTATGCCTGTCTGTATCCTTACTTTTCGTGAATCCCTAGTGTGGCCCAAAACAGCAGCTGTACGCCCCCTTGTCTCCCATCTCACAAACCAAAGTAAGAAAAACAAGATGCTGCTGGAGAAGTAAGGAAAATTCATGAGTGATGTTCTCCTATGGACTCCAACCCGTGGACACACCAATTTCCAAAGTATCTGTTAATATAGTCCGAGTCTTTAAACTGTCTGCAATCACAGTTGCAGCACCTCGTTCACCTAAAACCAAAGCTGAATTAAAAGCTGATCACTAAATCCTTGTTAGTCATCTTCAATAAAACACACATACACGTATAAATATATTTATACAAGTTTTTATATATTTATTAGCATGGATACTTATCTGCAAACACTGGTTTCATGCCGTCTTTATACGACAATAATCTGGCAGATGTTTGCCGTATAAAGACGGCATGAAACCTGCGATCACTGATAAGCATCCATGCTATTAAATATATATAAAAACTAATATATATTTATTTATCATTGTATTATATAATATCACTATCACAGATATTGAGCTCTCTCCAAATTATACCGCATTTGGTCTCCCACAAAACAAGTGAAATGCTGACAACCATACACTGTTGGTAATATATATATATATATGTGTGTGTGTGTACGTGGTGGATTCAATACGTTTCCAGACATTTTTTGTACAGGCATTCAAAATTGTATGTTATTGCTATACATCTTTCGAGATGACTAACCAATTTTTATGATTTCAGGTTCAAATGAACTGCTACAGCAGAAATTGGAATACACCCTACTAAAGCCTGATTGTCACAGCTGGTGAAGTTCAAAAATGCAATCTGGACGTAAGGACACTTTAGAAGAACGATATGCAATAAAATTCTGTTTTAAACTTGGAAAAAATGACACAGAAATGTATGCTTCAGACTACTTTTGGAGCATCTTGCAGGAATCGAGCATCAGTTTTTGTGTGGCATAAGAGATTCATGGAGGCCAGGGAGTCTGTGAGGGATGATGAGAGGTGTGGGAGGAGTAAAGAAGTCAATACACCACAGTTGATTGGCCAAAGGATTAGGCTTAGGGTTAGGGTTACTATGTTGGGGTTTTAAGGGAGTTCAGGATGAGATTCCTAGGGAAGACACCAGCACTCTTTAAAATCGGGTCAGTGGCATTTCCACAAGGACAATACACCAGTCCACAACTCCATCCTTGTCACAGACTATTTGACCAAGATGGGCATCAAGACAGTTCCTCAGTCTCCCTATAGTCCAGACCTTGCTCCCTGTGACTTTTGGTTATTCCCTAAGCTCAGAGGCTGTCATTATGAGACAATTGAGGAGATGAAAGAGGCTGTGACGAAGGTCATTGGCACGCTCACACAAAAGACTTCCATGGGGCCTTCCAGAAGTTGTTGGAACGGTAGAACAAGTGGATTGCAGCCGGAGGAGATTTCTTCGAAGGGGACTAGAGTTTCACGTGTGACCTCTCAATAAAAGTGCCCATACGAAAAAAAGTCTGGAAACTTATTTAATGATCCTCGTATATATATATATATATATATATATATCATTCTCGTCGTCGTGCCGACAGTACAGATTCTCTCTCTCTCTCTCTCTCTCTCTCTCTCTCTCTCTCTCTCTCTCTCTCTCTCTCTGTCTTTCACCATCCGTCCCCATCGATCATCGCTCTTGAGAGGTCATTCAGAAGGCTCCCAGCGTTCCCAGAGAGCTGATGAATAAAAGTTTTTTCTGCCAACATAGATATGGTCATGTGTGGGACTCCCTAGACGATGGTCACTTATCGGTTTGTTCTTCTCAAGCAGTGCCCAGCATTTCCTGTTCGTTTTGGATTTGTGCAATGGGAAGTAAGTCGCTGTACAGTTGCCATTTTGTTGTAAAACAACATAGAGCATTTTTGTTCCGGCACTTAAAGCAGCTTAAGACCCGTGTGCTAGTCTAGTCTCGGTAAAACATCGTAAATAACAAGTTAAGCCGCGATGAGCCCGCTCAGTATTTAGATGGGTAACCATTTAACCCCAGGTCCAGTCAGCAACCGGAGCAAATCTTGACAAATATCAAAAGAATCCGGTTCGAAGTTTATCAAACAGTTGCTGGAGCTTTGTATAACTCAATAATCAAGTCAAGAGGACCATACTGTGCACGTGAGAAGATATTCTTCTTTAAGGTTACTCAGTTGGCATTAGGGGAACTTGTGTGTTGCGTGTGTATTTTCCTTCTCCTACGACGGTTGCCATACCAAAGTTAAAGTGGCCAATGTTCTCTATTTCACTATTTGCCCTTAACTGGAGTGAATATAGTTGGATTCATGCCTTTCACAAGAATATTAGCACTATGTGAAATGCAAACAACCTCGTCCAGGATATGAGCCTGGGTTACCGTGTCCATTTTTTACAGCGATAACCATTACGCAACGAACGCCTCTTGTGTGCCGTGTAACCGTCGTATATTCACAATGAGTGAGCAGAGAAGAATTTTACAAGCATAAAATATACTATGCCAAGATTTATTAAGGTTTACTTGGCTTGGCACAAGTCAGTTCTAAGTTGTTCTCAGTGAGAATCAAACTCCTTTGCTGGAATCTACCAGAATAGCTCGTTATACGTTACACCAACTAAGGTGCTTCTTTAAAAATAAACCCAGCTCAGGTTTGGTACAAAGGGCCCCTAGGGAAGTTCGAATTTATTACTCAGTAATGATTAAACAGTGCGACTAGCTCGCTAACCACTGCACCTCAATATGTAAAGCAAAATTCGCTGCTGGTGTCATAATTTGAAATTCCGATTTATGTGGGTAAGTCCAAAAAGTCAAGTGGTTACTATAGGCTTCTAGTGGACATAAAAATGGGGGAGTGATTTTCTATTGCTTTTAACTAATGAACTGATCCACTGTTACTATATGTGACTATAAGATTATACTGGACATAAAATGGGGGATCGATTTTCTCTTCTTATTAAGTAACCAACTGATCCCTCCAACATTTCAACATATTTCTTGAAGATTCTACTTCCCTACACACCATCCTCTTCGAAGTACTGATTTATACATGAATAATCAACAGAATAGAGTCCAGAAAATATATCCAACTGGAAGAAGATTTATTTGGTTCCTAACAAGAAAGATCATGATACATTTGTTCAAGAGATGTAGACACAAATTTGGTAAAAACACGTAAAGAAACCATAAGTGTCTTTAGTTACAAGTGTGAATCAGAAGTATTTTTTTATATTCTGGTATCTTAATTACTTTATTCTTCAAGTTACAAGAAAACCAGCCTAGTATTCAAAGGAGACGCCATCGTGTTGCACCGTCTGAATCCACCTTTCTGCTTGTTCATGGATTCCACGCTAATATCAATTCATGTTCTTCGAGGCGAAAAACTCCTTCATTGAAACTTCCTCTTCGTCTTGCTTGTTGAAGTGTCACGAGCGCAGGAACTAAGTCATAGATAGGAACAGTTAATAATCCGAGGGGGGGGCTAGGCCTACACGGAATGCTGGGTGTGGCATCAATTCGATTCTCTCAAATCTCGGAAGTTTATTCCAGAAACTAGCTCGTATGGAAATATTTTTAAAGTTTTGACTCACCTAAGCAGATCAATTTTAAACTACTCTAGAAAGACAATAAATTATTTTCTTCATTGAATTTTGGTTGAGTGTCTTTTGGAAGCTTCATAGTATTATGAGAAAATTCCCAAATCCATTCCGGTCTCTTTCGCCTCTTTTCTTCGAACAGCTAAGAAATGCCGTTTTATCTTTATGCGTTAAACAGTGGAGATTTTGTTACCTCTCCAGGCGATGGACGTTTTCTCACGCCACATAACTGAAGTGGCTTTACTGTACGACACAATCAGTTTCATCAAGTATGACCTTTTAGCATTTTTTACCCCTTTCATATACCGCTTGCTTATGGAACACTTCGTGCACATTTTATTTGTTGGGAAACGTTTGTATATTCCTGTTAATACTTCTTGTATATATAACCATTTAGTGATCTAGCCCAGGTTTGTCAGTAGATATCAGACTCTGGGGGTTGGGAGATCGTAATACGAGTCGTTGAACCGTGTAGCCGTGAAAACTATAAAAAGTAGCATATTGGAAGAAAAGCAAGGTGGAGTAATCCAGAAGTGAGTCAGTGATGTGTTTCACCTGATGCTAAGCAGAGATGACTCCTAGGTCAACGGTTATGATCAAATAGTTCAGTCAGGAATCAACATCATTTCATCTGTTAGGCGGCATCTACTGACGAGAAAAACAGGCATCGAAAGATTACCACAAGTCTAATTCAAAATATGTATGAATTACCTTCTCTTGTCCTTCCTTCTATTTATTCAGTTTGGTTTGGTTTGTTTAATGGCATATCAACCTTTGTAGGTTGTTTAATGCCAAAGCCATTCTCCTAGAAAAACAGTAGTGGTACTATTTAACCCATAGCTGGGAGGATAAAGGGGTTCATACCTTTCCCAAGGGTATTTGGCCGAAAGTGAACGTAATGGCGTGACTAGAGTACGAACTCGCTTACAACGATTTAGCAGTCCATTAACCATTACTCCACGAGGACACCCCCTCGTTGTAAGTATAGCATTGGATATACTAATGCTAATATTAGAGCTCTGTGAGTGAAGACTCGATTATGATATCCTCCCTGACACCAACCAACTTTAAAGTTTGTGATGGGAGGATAAAGTGAAGACCTTTTTTTTAAAATATAGCAAAATCATGAGAGACTAACATTAAATAAACAGAAGGAAAGACAAAATAAGATCATTTACCCTATATACCAACCCCTCCGCTCGGGTAGGATATGACACAAGGTCAATTTTTAAGCGCAGTTTAACAGGTTTGAATTCAGAGTTTTCCTTCTCTTAAACTAGTTGCCTCACCAAGGCTGAAGAACCCAGTCTGTCCTAGTATTTACCCATAGCTGGAGGGAGAATATTTGGAGTCATACCTTTCCCAAGGGTATTTGTGCTATGTGAAATTCAATAAGTCTCGTCCAGGATTTGAACTCGTATCGTTGTGTCCATTTCCTACGACGATAACCATTACACTACGGGTACCTCCTACATTTACAAATGCAGAAACATTGAATATAGGCAAGAAATATCAACAAGATTACGTAAACATCTCTCAACAGATAAAATGTATTTAGTTTGATTTAGTTCTTTGGTTTAATGGCATATCAACCTACGTGGGTTATCTAGTGCCAAAGCCATCCTTGTAAAAGAACAGCAGTGATACTAATTAACCTATAGCGTGATAGGGGCTTCATACCATTCCCAAGGGGCATTAGTCCGAAAGTGAATGTAAGAGTGTGAGTGGAGTTCACACTCGTTTACTACGATTCTTCAATCCAGAGTGTTAGCTACTCCCTGTAAAATCTGTACATAGTGTTCAATGAACAAGCAATATATGAAAGGGGTATAAACGGTAAAAATTCTCGACGTGATGAAGATAAATAAAACATACAGTATAAGTCATATATTGAAAATGAGATGACTTCAGAGCCTCATCTTTTGAATTATTTATCTTATTTTTATTTATTTATTGTGAGGGTGGGTGTTTGAGAAAATGTCTCTCTCTATACTTCTGTTTTTAAGGGTCTAACACATTTTAAGGATCTCCAAACACTTTAGATCTGGTTGATTGTCCGGGCTCTGGACGTACGTCTGCTTTGCAGATGAAGTGTTTCGTTTGTCGGAGATTTTAGTTGCCGCTGTAAATTAATCAAAGTCATTTAATGATGGCGTCTGGTTGAACGGCAGTCGATAATATAATTAATCGCGAGCCGACCATATGTAGCCCAGGAGAATCTGCTCGAAGGGTAGGAGAAACTGACTGGCGAATTGGGGAATGACAACGATACAATTAGTGTAGCGATCTGAAAACGAGGCCACCCAAAAGGAGGAGGGGATGGGGAGGAGGAGGAGGAGAAGGAGGAGACGAACACGTGTGAAGGTGGCAGAGTTGAGAAAAGGTGGAATGAATTAGGAAAGAAGAAAGAAGATGTAGAAAAAAAAGAGATTGAGTGAAAGTTAGTTAAAAAGAGAGAGAGAGAGAGAGAGAGAGAGATAGTTTGAATAAACAAAGAGAGGGAGAGAGATAGTTGGGATGATGGTGAAGGAGAATGGGAGATAAAATGCTTGATCTTGTGTTCGTGAAACGAAAAGAAAAATTATATATATATATATATATAATGAGATAGCCGAATAGATATTAAACATAAACAGATTGGCAGATATAAACAAAATGAGATGGTTTGCAATATACATGTATATATATATATATATATATATACGTGTGTGCATGTGAGAGCACGAATGTCTGTGCGTCTGTCTATATTTCTGTGAGTGCGTTTGTGTGTGTGTGTGTGTGTGTGTGTGTGTGTGTGTGTGTGTGTGTGTGTTTGTATGTCTCAGTGTGTCAGTGTCTGTGTGTCTCGGGGTGTATGTGAGTGCCTTGTGTATGTATGTGTCTGTGTGCATGCAAGTGGGTCTTTATGCGTGTATGTTTGATTACATGTGTGTGTGTGTGTGTGTGTGTGTGTGTGTGTGTGTGTGTGTCTTTGTGTGTGTGTGTGTGTGTGTTCTTGCGTGTAAAAAGACTAAAATCAGCGATTACGAAATCAAAAACTTATTTTAGAATATGTAATTTCTGATATTTTAGGCAACTAAGTAACAATTAAAAGATGAAAGTAAAAACTCATCCCTCACCGAATAGATAATAATAATAATAATAACCGGGCTATGAGTAGAGTGTTCGCCAATGGTCTGGGAGACCGGGGTTCAATCCCAGGCCAAGTCATAACAAAGACTCAAAAAATGGTACTTAATGCTACCTTGCTTAACACTCAGCATTATAAGGTACGGATCAAGGGTAAAGTAGAGCAATCCAGGGAAGGAGTAAAACCCTTCTCTACGCTTCGGTGTTGTAGCTACTGAAAAGGGGGCCTTCGGATTACCCTCGACTAAATTTGCCAACTTTACTTTACTTATGTTACAGTAAAAACAGAAAAGCCCCAACAGAATAACAAATGTGGGTTATGTGGTGGAAGAGACGAAACGATTAATCACATAATAAGCGAATGCAGCAAACTAGCATAAAAAGAGTACAACACTGGACGTGACTGGGTGTGATAGGTGACCCACTGGGAACTGCGCAAGAAATTCAAATTTGACCATACTACGAAATGGTATATGTACAAACACAAAAATCTCTGGGATTTCGAGATAAAACGGATCACCTAATCCCGGCCAGAAGATCAGACCAAGGGATAATAAACAAAAAACAAAAAAAAAACAAAAAAAAAAAACAAAGGGAACCTTTCTAATAGTGGACTTTGGGGTCCCAGCGGACCACAGAGTGAAAATCAAGGGTACCGAAATGAGAGACAATTACTGAGACCTTGCTAGAGAACAAAAAAAGTTATGTAACAGGAAAGTAACGCTGATACCAATTAGGACTGGTTTCCCCGGAACGGTCCCTAAAATCTTCTCACCGATGTGATCGCCAGACCAATAATTAGTCCGATCACATAGAGAGGAACTAACAGTCATCCAGCGCCATTTACTCTACACTATCCAAACAAAGATCGTCGAAAAAAGTTCCATATGATGAATGTCTCTTCTATTTTATAGAAAACTTATGAAACTATTAATTCTAGAACAAATCAAAGAAATGGGGATTTAATTTGCTTTTAGTTTATATATAAGTAAGGAAAGTTGGCGACTGTAGTCGAAGGCGACCAGAAGGCTCCCTTTTCAATAGCTACTACACCGAGGTGTAGGGAAGGGCGCTACTCTTTTCCTAGGATTGCTTCACTTTACATTTTTTAAGTCTTTGGTATGACACGACCTAGGAACGAACCCTGGTCTCCCGGGCCATTGGCGAACACTCTACCCACTAGACCAATTAGCCGGTTACTAGTTTATATATATAGAGAGAGAGAGGGGAAGAGAGAGAGAAAGAAAGAGAGAGAGAGAGGAAGAGAGAGAGAGAGAAAGAGAGAGAGGAAGAGAGAGAGAGAGAGAGAGAGAGGAAGAGAGACAGACAGACAGAGAAGTAGAAAAAGCAAAATTATCTAAATTTAATCAATTTATTATAAAAGTTTACGTTTAACGTTTCGGTTTAAATAACCTTCTTCAAGACTTTAAATTCATTTTTCAAAAATATCCAATCATTGTTTTTGTCATTTTCCGTTATATCCCCTAGCAAGCCAACAAATTTCAGACATCATTCCACGTTCCAACGACAAAATATTTTCAAAAATAAGAACGTTCAATATACTATTATGAATGTTTGTGCCGGTGTAATGGTTATCGTCGTAGGAAATGGACACGGCGACACGAGTTCAAATCCTGGACGAGACTGATTGCATTTCACATAGCATTAATACCCTTGGGAAAGGTATGAATCCAATTATTCTCCCTCCAGCTATGGGTAAATAGTAGGACAGACTAGGTTCTTCAGCCTTGGTGAGGCAACTAGTCTAGGAGAAGGAAAACTCTGAATTCAAACCTATTAAACTCCCTGTGGTGTAATGGTTATCGTCGTAGGAAATGGACACGGCGACACGAGTTCAAATCCTGGACGAGACTGATTGCATTTCACATAGCACTAATACCCTTGGGAAAGGTATGAATCCAATTATTCTCCCTCCAGCTATGGGTAAATAGTAGGACAGACTAGGTTCTTCAGCCTTGGTGAGGCAACTAGTCTAGGAGAAGGAAAACTCTGAATTCAAACCTATTAAACTCCCTGTGGTGTAATGGTTATCGTCGTAGGAAATGGACACGGCGACACGAGTTCAAATCCTGGACGAGACTGATTGCATTTCACATAGCACTAATACCCTTGGGAAAGGTATGAATCCAATTATTCTCCCTCCAGCTATGGGTAAATACTAGGACAGACAAGATTTATCAGCCTTGGTGAGGCAACTAGTCTAGGAGAAGGAAAACTCTGAATTCAAACCTATTAAACTCCCTGTGGTGTAATGGTTATCGTCGTAGGAAATAGACACGGCGACACGAGTTCAAATCCTGGACGAGACTGATTGCATTTCACATAGCACTAATACCCTTGGGAAAGGTATGACTCCAATTATTCTCCCTCCAGCTATGGGTAAATAGTAGGACAGACTAGGTCCTTCAGCCTTGGTGAGGCAACTAGTCTAGGAGAAGAAAAACTCTGAATTCAAACCTGCTAAACTTCGCTTAAAAAATTGACCTTGTGTCATATCCTGCCCGAGCGGAGGGGTTGGGTAAATATGATATGATTATGAATCTTTCTTTTTATACACATTTTCTTATCTTCTGTTATTTCATCAAACATTCATCGCTATTTTAACAAGACTTTTCAGGAATTCAAAGTCCTGAAGAAGATTATTAGAACCGAAACTTTCAACGTCGATTTTCATAATAAATTCACCAAGTTTAGATAATGTTTTTCTGCTTTTCTTCATACTGCTGGATTTAATTTCCTTATCTACTTCCGCGCACACACGCACACACACACACACACACACACACATATATATATATAAGATTATGTGAGGAGAAGAGAGTCTCGGCTTGATAATCTAACAGTACACAAGCACTGTTGACTCGGTCGATGCTATCTTAACTTATATATATATATTGGTGTGTATGCGTGTGTGTGTGTGTGTGTGTTCTCACCGATAATGGGCACTCTTTATTTATAAATATAGCAAGCTATGTTATATATATATATATATATATATATATATATATATATGTGTGTGTGTGTGTGTGTGTGTGTGTGCGCGTGCGTGTAGAAATGTTCAAAAAAAAAAGTCGGCATAAAAAGTACTCGTTGATATTCTTGCAGAACAAGCTTAAAACATAAGAAATGTTTTAATTATTTCATGCAGAGTGCACAATCATCAGACAGAAAGCTCTCTTTCTGCCTATCTGTCTGTCTGTTTGTCTGTCTGTATCTCTCTCTCTCTATATATATATATATATATATATATATATATATATATGTATATATGCATATATATATGTAAAACCAGATCTCGTGAAAGCCTTAAGATATCATTTCATCTGGTAACATGACAACGAGATTTATAGTGAAGTTGATTTGCCAGAGGCAAGTTCATGTAATAATCAGATGATCAGAGATAATAAACACACATTTATGTTATGGATGTACAGATCGATGGACAAAAATCAAAGATATAAGCAGATTATTATAAACAGATTCGAAATTAGTTGTGACGAGATGGAAAAAAAAAAAGAAATGATCAAACTGAGAGATGATGAGTTTTTTGTTATCCTGCTTTTGATTTTTTTTTTTTGTTTATTTTTTTTTTTTATCTTTTTGCTTTTGTTTGTTTTTTGTAATCATATTTAGCTATCTACTAAGCTTAATAATGTAGCAACCAGTGGGTATCGATCCCTCACAGCCTGGATCAATAATCTACCAGTGAGAAGAAAAAAGATTTAGATAGAGAGGACGAGAAGAATCCAAGAAGACGGTGGCGAAAGACAACAATGGCAAAAACAACAACAACAACAACAACAACAACAACGACGACTATAATAGTAATAATAATAATATCATCCGACAAAACCATAAAATTCATCTTGAAAGCCGTGAAAAACTGTAAAGTGGAATTAACAGCGAGAGGAGAAACCCTTGCAGAGATAAAAATCCAAAGAGGAATCCTCCTGGGAGACTCATTCTCACCTCTGCAATTCATTATATCAATGATGCCGCTCAATTTTATATTTAGGAAGTTCAAAGGGGGATACAAATTTACAAAATCACAAGAAAAGATTAATCACCTTATTACATGGATGATATAAAGGTATTTGCAAAAACATGAAAACGAACTGGAGACTGATACAAGCAATAATATACAACCAGGATATAGGTATAGAATTTGGTATTGAAAATTGTGCCATGCTGATAATAAAAAGTGGGGAAAGAGAAACAACAGAAGGAATTGAACTGCAAAATCAGGAAAGCATTAGAACTCTTGGAGGGAAGGAAAATTGCAAATTCTTGTGAATATGAGAGACACCATGAAACAAACCAAGATGAAGGAAAAAATAAAAAAGAGTATTTCGGAAGAAATCAAGCTCAGTAAAAGAAATCTCATCAAAACAATAAAAACCTGGGCAGTTCCCCTTATAAGATAATCTGGACCATTCTTAAAATAGTTTTGGGAGGAACTTAGACAAATGGACCAACAAGCAAGAAATTTGATGACTATGCACAATGTTTTACGACTGAGAGAAGACATAGACTGTATGTGTCATTAACAGAAGGAGAAAGAAGACTTGACAGTATTGAGGGTTGCGTATATGTATCAACAGAAAGTTTCGAGGAGTATATAACGAGAGCAAAGAAAAACTGATTTCAGCAACCAGTATCAGCAAAAACAACAAAAACAAGAAAACAAAACTGGAAAGAGAAGCAACAGTATGAATATTTCAAGCGACAAAATAGCGAGATGGATATGGTTAAGATAGTGTTGTGGAAGCCTTACCCATCTTACCATAATGGACTCTTCTCACCGTTATAAGAGATTTCGTTGCTAGAAGGCAGATCAATATCAGTGTTATCCGAACAGTACGAGACTTCCCACCTTTTCAATGTAACTCTATCTTTCTTGTGTAATATAATCTGTTATCTAATATCCGTGTTTGTGTTTTCATTCGTGACCCTTTCTGGGGCCACAACATACTAGCGACGAGGAACTTGAACGAAAAAAGGGACTCCCCAACAAGAAAAAGGGGTTAATCGCACAACATAATGGCGAAGATATATCGCAACAACAAAGAGATAGCTAACTACAAGTTGTTAAAGAATCTACAACAAAGTTCCAGTATACAACGAACCGAACAAGATTTTTGTTAAACAACTACAAGGTATCAAATTGTACAAACGACGTAGTGTGTCGGATAGCAGATATATTTTTTTTTAAATCTGTAAGTAAGATTGTCACGTAATCAAAACGTGATTGTCACATTTTTCCTTCTTCCCACTTCAGAGAGAAAAATTTAATTCGGCGCTTACAGTTTGTGTTTTCATTAGTGACCCTCTCCGGGGCCACAACAGATAGGGAATCCTCAAGAGAGAAATTGAATAATGTCATAAGGACCAATCATATTAAAGCAAAAATTGATAATACGTCACAGAATGACGAGTTTAGGTTATGTGAAGACAGAGGTGAAACGGTTAATCACGTGATAAACGAATGTAGCAAACTAGCTTAAAATGAGTACCAGACAAAGCACAACTAGGTTGGAAGGGTAAACCAGTGGAAATTGTACAATAGATTGAATTTTAACCATACAATCAAATGATATATGAACAAAGTAGAATCCATTCTGGAGAACGAGACACATAAAATACTCAGCGATTTTGAGATACAGACGGATCACCGAATCTCGACCAGAAGACCAGACCTTGAGTTAATTAAGATAGGTTAAGATAGTCTTGTGGAAGCCTTACCCATCTTACCATAATGGACTCTTCTCACCGTTATAAGAGATTTCGCTGCGAGAAGGTAGATCAATATCAGTGTTATCTGAACAGTACAAGACTTCTCACCTTTTCAATGTTACTCTATCTTTCTTGTGTAATATAATCTGTTATCTAATATCCGTGTTTGTGTTTTCATTAATGACCCTTTCCGGGGCCACAACATACTGGCGTCGAGGAACTCGAACGAAAAAAGAACTTGCCGTCTAGAGGCATTTGCAGTTCCGATGGACCACGGATTAAAAATTAAAAAAAAACAAAAAGATAGACAGATACTTGGACTTAGCCAAAGAACTAAAAAAAAAAAAGATCTGTGGAACATGAAGATGACGGTGATCGTAAATGTAGGTGTCGCCCTCGAAATGGTTCTCAAAGGCTGTGAAAAAAAAAACAACTGTAGTGTAGAGATCAGAGGGTCGATCGAAATTATACAAACCACAACTGTTAGGAAAACTTTCATCTTGATAAAGGGTGCTGGAAGAGTTTAAAATCGGAGGACGAGCCGAGACCATCCAAACTACAGCATTATTGTGATCGATCAGAATATAGAGAAGAGACATGAAGACTTGAGGAAATTTGCTGTTAATCAGACTCCAGTGAAAGACCATCAGCCAGTGCTGATGTGAAAACATCGCAAGGAATAATAATAATAATAATACTGTGGAACATGCAGGTGACAATTATACCAATTGTAATAGGTGCGTTTGGAACAGTAACTAAGGGATTACTAAAGGGACTAGAGGACTTGGAGGTTGGCGGACGAGTGGAGACCATCCAAACGACAGCATTGTTGAGAACTGCCAGAATACTAAGAAGAGTCCTGGAGACTTGAGGGGACTTGCTGTCACTCAGACTTCAGTGAAAAACCATCGGCTATCGCTGATGTGAAAAGCGCTAATGAGTGAACAATAATAATACGCATGAGATAACCAGGACAGGGCTTTGTCGTGAAAACTTAAGGAGAGAAATGGAATCATTATTAATAGCAGCCCAAAGTTGCGCAATAAGAACTAATATTGTAAAAGCTAGAATAGGTAAGTCTCCAGAAAATAGAAAATAATTGGTAAGTCTCAAGAAAATAGAAAATTTAGACAATGTGGAGAAAGTTGTCATCATCTTGGCGTGAAATGGAGAACATCGTGCGTTGGTAAAAATATTCTCATTTTTTTCGTTTTGTTTAAAAAATAACTTGAATATAATTCAGAAGGCACATTACACATTTAAATGCCCTGATGAGGGTTTAATGTAAAAATCGAAACGGTTAACATTGGTAAATAATTTAAATATGAATAAAATCATTATCTGAATATCTTGGTTTTTTATATT
The DNA here is from genome assembly GCA_963585895.1 of Sepioteuthis lessoniana. Classification (NCBI taxonomy): domain Eukaryota; kingdom Metazoa; phylum Mollusca; class Cephalopoda; order Myopsida; family Loliginidae; genus Sepioteuthis; species Sepioteuthis lessoniana. The sequence continues at coordinate 48,227 of CAUZXS010004188.1, forward strand.
TTTTCTTTACGTTTCAAACCTGTTCTGATGGACTACATATATAAATATATACATATAGAGAGAGCTGTTTGCATTTTACATAGCGCTAATACTCTTGGGAAAGGTATGCATCTTCTATTCTCCCTGAAGCTATCAGTAAATAGTTTGTCAGACTAGATCTTTAAATAAGGCATGGCAACCGGAAGCTCTGAATTCAAACCTGTTAAACTCCACTTAAAAAAACTAACCTCATGTCACATCCAACTCGTGCAGTGGGGTTGGTAAATGGATATATATCTAAATATAAAAAATACGGTATTCTGAGGATGGTTTTATTTATAGTTGAATATTGTGCCACGTTAAATGTTTTGGTTTTAATATTAAACCATCGCCAGGGGAATGTAATTTGTGATATTGTATCTTCTGAATTATATTCCCATTTAAAAATTAAAGGTAAAAATTTAAAAGAATCTTAGCATTCTAATAGGGTAAATCGCGTTCTGTTTCAAATGTATTTAACGTAATTAGTGCTCAAAATTTATTTTAAATCGTAACGTATTTGTAATGGATTTTTAATAATTTTGAAACTTTATATTTTTAAAGAATTGTTGCTGTTTGTAATTTTGGAAGTATTTCAATTCGAAGTTTTATCGAAAAATATTACCTGTTTTGCGTTGTTTAGGCTTACGTTAAATTAACATCTACGCCATTTTTCTTGACTTAATATCAGTTCAGCAAGCGAACGTCATAACGTTTAACGTTATATCCGACGTTAAGTCCTTCAGCAACAATACTTAAGTCATAATAAAAAGAGGGGAAACAAATAAATTTTTCTTTAAAAATATATTTCATATTAATAGAATATACAAAATTTAACAAAAAAGATAAAAGAAGATAAAAAGTATTTCAACTAAAATCAAAACTCATTACAGGGTGCGGAAGCAAAATTAGGAATCTTCTCGTATAATAACAAAAGACTTCATTATGAAACAAGATTATTCTTAATTTTAAAAAATAAACAACGAAATAAGAAGATAGACCTAAAACAGTAAATATACTCAATAGGGCGGCCATTTTCCCCCATTATTCTATCAACAGGCCTTCAAAACGATTTGCATGCCTTCAAAATAAATTTTATTTCATTCCTCCTCAATAGCAGTTTTAAGCGAACTAATACTTTGATGTGATGTTCCATTTGTTTTATTTTTTAAAACGCCCCATATAGCGTAATCAAGGGGGTTAAGGTCTAGGGTTGATGGAGGCCACAAAGAAACTCCTATTATTTCGGAAATTATTTTGGCTTTGAGCAAATCATAGATTCTTTGTCGTTTCTTTTCTTACTCACTCATATTGAGCTGAATTTTAATGAAAAAGTGCTTGAATAACAGAGCTAATAATGAAAATTTAGATTTATCGCTTTTTCTGTCAGATATTCGACAAATCAGACAAAAAACAACGTTTTAAAAATTATTCCATGTTTTGCTTCCGCACTGTAAAATGAACGTATTCAGTAGAAAAGAAAAAAAAAAAAAGAAAAACGTTTCAACGGCAAACGCACGGTATGCACCGGTTCAAACTATTACTTTAACTGATCATTTTAAAAAATAATGGTAACTCCTTAGTGAGATGGAGCTACCATTACGACTTGCCAAAGCTCCCTTGCACCACGAAGGTGACAGTTTAAAATGTTTGAAGTATTTCTGTCGTATACTGGGTGTCTAAACTTCGTCAATATGACTTAGTTTGGTTTGTTTTAGTTTCTTTTTTAATGGTATATCAACCTTCCTGGGTTATTTGACGCCAAAGTCATTTGCTAGAATAACAGTAATGGTACTATTTAATCCATAGCAAGGAGGAATATGCAAGTTCATGCCTTTCCCAAAGATACTAGTCCAAAAGTGAACGTATAAAGACAACTGGAGTTCGAATTCGTTTACTTCGAGGCCGGATTCCAGCACGCCTTACCTGGCTGATTGGTTGGTTGGTTGGTTGGTTGGTTGGGTTTTATGGTATATTAACCATTATAAGTTATTTAATGCCAAATCCTCTTTATACAGATATATAAAATATATATGATTTGGTTTGATTGGGTTTTAGGGCATACCAACCATGGTAGGTTATTTAATGCCAAATCATATTTATACATATATATAAAATATATATGATTTGGTTTTGTTGGGTTTGATGGCATATCAACCATTGTAGGTTATTTAATGCCAAATCCTCTGTATACATATGTATCAAATATATATATGATTTGTAAATACATTTTGTAGAGAACTTTCTTAAACGAGATTGTGCTCTTCTTTGCACACAGTTAAATGGTTTCAAGTATTGCAATATAACTGTCACAATTTAACATCAGTCATTTGTTTGCACACAATTTATTCTATTTGACCCATAGATAGAACCCTATCGGGTCAGAGTGGACCTTGGAGCGATAGCAGTAAAGGCGTACTCTGCATTCTCCAAAGATCCAGCATTACTTGAACCTCAACATCAGATTGTTTATTGTTATGTCCAGGACACTCGATGCAGGGGAGGGTCCTACCCCTCTGCAGAGATGTAATCTGTGTATTCTGCTGCCCGGGTCAATTGGGCTGCCTATTTTTTGAAGAACTGCAGTGATACTATTTAGCCCGTAGCTAGAGGAATAAATGAATTCATACCTTTCCCAAGGGGTATTAGTACGCAAGTGAACATAATAGCACGACTGGAGTTCGAACTTGCCTACTTCGAGGCTGTAATCCAGAATGTTAGCCACTACGCCACGGAAACTCCTCTCCTTGTAGAACAGCAGTGATACTATTTAATCCATAACTAGGAGGATAAAGGGATTCTGTTTGGTGTTTATTTAATGGTATATCAACTTTCGTGGTTTATATGATGCCAAAGCCATCCTTGTAGAAGAACAGTAATTGTGTAATGGTTATCGTCGTAGAAAATGGACACGACGACACGAGTTCAAATCCTGGACGAAACTGATTGCATTTCACATCGCACTAATACCCTTGGGAAAGGTATGAATCCAATTATTTCCCCTCCAGCTATGGGTAAATAGTAGGACAGATGGGATTCTTTAGCCTTGGTGAGGCAACTAGTCTAGGAGAAGGAAAACTCTGAATTCAAAACTGTTAAACTCCGCTTAAAAATTGACCTTGTGTCATATCCTGCCCGAGCGGAGTGGTCGGTAAATATGGTAATTGTATCATTTAACCCATACCTGGTGGAGACAAGGAGGTCCGTATATTTCTTAAGGGTAGTCGTCCGACAGGGTATGTAATAGCGCGACTGGGGTTCGAACTCATTCACTACGATGTTGCAGTCCCACATGTTAGCCACTATACCACGGGGACTCGCTTAATATATGACTTCGGGTGCTTATTAGCTGAATGCAAGATTGTGCAACTGCATTACTCCTCATACTCACAAGACTCCCTCGCACTGTGCAACTTCTTCTTGATTCCTAAATTTAAAATTCATCTCAAGAATAAGAATTGATAATATGAAGGACATTAACTGAGCCGATGCTCATCGAAACAAACGATAAGTTTTAGAGGTTTTTCAACAAATGGAAAACTTGCTGAAACAGCGTGTTCAATGGACAATTTTGAAGGAAATGAATGTTCCATTCATTGATCTGGCTCTGTTGGCAGGAGCAGTAGAATACACTGACTGCATCTCGGCAGAAGATGAACCCCCCCCCCGACGAGTGTCCTGGATATGACACTAAATGATCTGATGGTTGAGGCTCAAGTAATGCTGAAGATTTGGAGAATGCGGAGTACCCCTTATTGCAATCACTTCCAGGTCCACTCTGGCCCGGAGCGATAGCACCTTATAGGGCTCTATCTATAAGTCAAATAGAACTAAATTGAGTACTTATGCTAAACTGAATTGTTTGGAATGGAACTGTTCTGACATTTAAACTACGTACTTATGATAAACTGAATTGTTTTAAATAGAACTGTTTTTACATTTATTTGTATGTAAACAAATGAATGATGTTAATGGAATTATTAATGATACATAGCAATACTTGGAATCATTTGACTTTGTCACCTAAACTGAATAGTCAGAAATAGAATTGTTTTTGACATATAAACTGCGTACTTACGTTTAACGGAATTATACGGAATAGAACAGGTTTGGACATTTAAACTGCGTATTTATGTTAAACTAAAATGCTTGAAATAGAACTGTCTATATGCATAAAATGGATTTGGCATTAAATAACCTAAAATGGTTGATATGCCATAAAACCAAACCAAACCAACTCGTTAAGAAATAAACTTATCGACAAACTATTCACGTACAAATCATATTAATAAAAATAGGATTTGACTTTAAATAACCCTCAACGGTTAAAAAAAAAGTTCATATCATTGAATTATTCTAATTTCTCTCTTTATTACAAAATTATTTATTCAAATGTCATCTTTCAAGAAGAATTAGAAAAAAATCCAAGAAATTTAAGATTTCGAACCATCAAACAGGTTTTGGCTCGTTTCATAAAACTTGTATCCCTTTATTGCCATCATTCCCAGTTCCACTCAGGTCCGGGGGTAGAACTTTCTAGGGTCCTATCAATGGGTCAAATAGAAGTATTTGACATTTAAATTTCATTTATGGTAAATTGACTTGCTTGAACTAGAACTATTTTTTATATTTAACTGTATGAAAACAAAAAAAAATGTACTTACATTAAGCTGAATTGTTTGAAATAGAATTGTTTATATGCATAAAAATGGATTCGGCATTAAATAACCTACAATGGTTGATATGCCATAAAACCCAACCAGACCAAACAAACCATTCCAGTCTTGATATTTATTGAAAGCGTTCGTGATGTAACAGTTATCGTCGTTGGAAATAGACCAGTTCATTACACAACGACAATAGAAAATCGCGTCCACATTGTATGTTCAGTGAAATCTTATAGTAGTATTTAATAACTCTGGAGGAATCAGTTCATTACTTAATAACAATAGAAAACTACTCCCCCATTTTATGTCCAGTAGAATATTATAAAAGTAAAGTTGTCTCCCTTTAGTCGAGGGCGACCATAAGGCTCCCTTTTCAATAGCTACTACACCGAGATGTAGGGGAGGGAGCTACTGCTTTCCCTGGATTTTTCCACTTTACCCTTGATACGTACCTTATATTGCTGAGTGTTAAGCAAGGCGATATCAAGTACCATTTTTCGAGTCTTTGGTATGACACGACCTGGGATTGAACCCAGGTTTCCCGGACCATTAGCGAACACTCTACCCATTAAGTCAATGTGTCGGTATCAAATAATATCAAAGAATATTATAATAGCATGTAATAACTCTGGAGGGATCAGTTCATTACTTGACAACAATAGAAAACTACTCCCCCTATTATGGCCAGTAGAATATTATACGAACACGTAGTAACTATGAGGTGGATCAGTTCATTACTTAATAGCAATAGAAAATTACCCCCCATTTTATGTTATATCTTAAATGATATCAAATTTTTCTGAAACATCCTGTACATTCAGTAGGAACGAACAGAATTATATTTTTCGATTCGGCAATCTTGCAAACTAATCGATTCTTCCCGAAATCCATAAATCGACGTTTCTTAAAATTCTATCTGGCAACCCTGGTGAGAAAATCTTAGAGAGTCTAATCATAAACCTCGCTAATTGCCATACACACAGGCTTATACATACTATCAAAAACACGTGATATATATATATAAGAACACGCACTTGCTCACAAACAAGAAACATACTCGAAAAGTAACACACACAGTCCCTATGCACACATATAGTTACACATAGAGAACTGTTATGTGTAGTCTAGTGATCCTCTGTGAAGACTAACCCTTGGCCGTGAAATAAGAATCAATCATTATCGCTTTTTTCTTGTAACCCATTGTATTATGTTAGAGTCCAACTTTATTTAAGATGGCAAAGCATTACGTAAGATGTATTGGATTCATACTTTTCTTCGGAGTAATGGATTCTTTGGTGCCAAGGAAGATATTTTGTCGATTCCTCATTCACCAATGACCAATATAAGCATTAGTATATTCTTGATATACCGATATAACAGAAGAGAAAACAAGATAATCTCAGAGGGGATAGCCAATAAGATTCGCTCAAACAGGCACCGATCTCGACTGTATATGCCCGATTCTTTAAAGCAGGTTCCGAGTGAAGAATTTTAAGAACTTAAAAACCTATATGAAATTTGAAAGCTAAAATATAGTGTACTCAATCATAAAAGACAAATTCTTGGAGGAATATTTTTAACATCTTCATTTGGTCAGAACGTCTGATCAGACAAGGAGCGCCGCTTAGAGTGAAACAAGTGGAAGTAGTTCATGAAATGTCAGCTCATAAAAAGCAAGAGAAAATTATTTTGCTAAGATAAAGTATTGAATACACTGACAGTGGTAGGGCAAATTAATACTGACAGAAGAAAGAAAAGCGGACGCTACTTAATTAGGTAGACTAGTTGGAGAGCTCAGAAAAGAGACGGAATCCTCTGAGAGAGAGAGAGAGAGAGAGAAACACAATAATAGCCTTTGTAATCAACGCAACTTCTTGCTATTCACTCTAGTCTCGCTTCGTGCTTTAAATATAAGTATTCTCTCTCAGTAAACACAAAGAATGAAGTTGATATGCAGCTTTTTCTGTTCACCAAGCAAATTGCTCCCGCGCCGTCACTGTTTACAAAACTGCATACCGATTCCCAGCGAGATACCAATTAATCTAAATAGACATATAGCTTTCACGGTCCTTTGATGACAAACATCATCTCCATTGTCATTTTTGCCCAGTTGGCTGGGGCTGTAGAATACACTGACTGCACCTCTGCAGAGGGGTTAGACCCCCCACCAACGAGTGTCCTGGATATGACACTAAACAATCTGATGGTGAGGTTCCAGCAGTGCTGGAGCTTTGGGGAATGCGGAGTACCCCTTCATTGCCATCGCTCCCAGGTCCACTCTGGCCCGGAGTGGTAGCACCTGATAGGGCCCTATCTATGGGTTAAATAGAACTAACAGCATACTTATGCTAAAATGAATTGAGTAAACTGAATAGCTTGAAATAGAAACGTTTTTGACAATTAAACCGTACTTACACTTAAACTGCGTGCTTATGCTTAACTGAATTATTTCAAATAACAGCTTGAATAGTTTGAAATGGAAATATTTTTGACGATTAAACTGTGTACTTATGCTAAACTGAATTGTTTTAAATAGAACAGATTATTTATATAAAAATGGATTTGGCGTTAAATAAACTACAAAGGTTGATATGCCATAAAACCAAACAAACCAAACCAAATCCATTGTCATTTGAAACAGGAATCTGCTAAAAATGTTGTTCAAGATTGGTAAATTTGTCTGTTTTAAAAAGCGACATTTTTGATAAATAGTCAAAATCATCTAACCAAAAAAACAAAAAAAAAACGCTTCCATTGCTATCACTCACTATCAATCAAACTAATTCTCTCTCTCACTCTCTCTCTCTCTCTCACGCTCACTCTCTCTCTCACTCTCACACTCTCTCACTCTCTCACTCACTCTCTCTCTCTCTCACTCTCACTCTCTCTCACTCTCTCTCTCTCTCTGTTAATGTATGTGTGATTTGTATCCGAATTCGACACGGTGTACGTTTTTTTTCTACAATCTCCATACCAGTAAAAATATTTTAAATTCGCATAGATATTTCTTTTGCGGCTATTTAAAATGGCGGCAAATAAAACAGAAGTCTGTCATGAAATCTCTTGTTGCTCAGAAGAGGAAACCATGCGGAATTTACGGAAGAATATGCGATATGAGGTGCATACGATAAGTTTCCAGACTTTTTTCCTTGAATCTCTTATGCCACTCAAAAACTGATGCTCGATTCATGCAAGATACTCCAAAAGCAGTCTGAAGCATTCCATACGTTTCTGTGGCATCATTTTTTCCAATTTTAAAACACAGTTTTATTGCATATCGTTTTTCTAAAGTGTCAGATTGCATTTTTGAAATTCACCCGCTCTGACCATCAGACTTTAGTAGGGTGTATTCCAATTACTGCTGTAGCTGTTCATTTGAACCTGAAATCATAAAAACTGGCCAGTTATCTCATAAGATGTATAGCAATAACTTAGTGAATTTTCAAGAGTCTACGACAATTTTAAATGCCCATACGAAAAAAGTCTGGAAACTTATCGTATACCCATCGTGTGTATGGTGAAGCATGTATATGTAGCAGAAAGAACTTTGTATGTTTGGCGCGGAAATTATTTTGACAGTTGGTCTCGTCGTATATTTTCACCAATGTGGATGAAGAATCCCATTCGGCCCGGATGACTTTCCCGGGCACATCGAATTCGGTGAAAGCCCGCCAAACTACCTCTACCTCAAAATCCTTCAGACAGGACGGCCGTATTTCTGTTGACCAGCTGCAATTCGCCACCATGAGGAGAGCCGTCTAATTCATGGACCCTTGGGTGTACACTTCGAGACCCAGTGGCTTCCCAGTTGAAAATGAATTAGACGAATTAATTCCGCCTCTGAAAATTCAGCTACTTCATTCCTGGACAACCTTTAAGGAGACAGTGATTACTTCTCTCCCACAGCAACCAGGGCCACACATCTACGGCTGAACATTCACTCCTGTCCTAAAATCAGCAACTCAATATTTACCATGTCTACAGCGACGCATATTCCGCTGAGACATTTATACTGCTGTAATTCATTCTCAACTCCATAACTATTTCTGTCTTCCTATGAGACTTGCAGCATAAAGGTACCCTTTATTCTGGCTACTATTAAACCTTCTTGAAAACCTTTCGATTTCTCGTTCCGATTCATTTATTTTCCTTTAATTATAACGTGAAGGTAACCCGTTCCACATTTCCGTTATATATATATGTCCAAAAAATCTTTACCAAAAGGCTGAAATGTTTAAAGACATTTGAAATAGTATTCAAGATGAAGACAGGCGAGGCAGCCTAACAAAAGAAATGATGGATTTAGTTAATGCATTTATTTTGATTGATAGAAGAACATTTCTTAACAGCTCGTAATTTCTGTATGTACAGCATACAAAATTGTGCAGGATGACTTTTCCTTTTCACCAGAATAATTAGTAAACAATTGGACATTAAACTAGGACCGTTCACACAAGAAGAACTCGACTCGGTTCTCAGAAAAATTGAAAATAGGAAAGCTGCAGGGCTGGACGAGATTCCCCCAGAAGTATGGAAGACCAGACAATTCGACGACATACTGCTCTGACACTGCAACGCAGTATATAATCAAAATCCGATAGATAGATGGATGAAGGGATGCATCTTCCCCTTCCCTAAAAAGGGTGACCTCGGAATAGCCAAAAACTACCGAGGCATAACACTTACATCCATAGCAGCCAAAATCTACAATGCCCTAATACGAAACCGCATAGAACCCAAAATCGACAACATACTTTGGAAAAACCAAAATGGCTTCCGAAGAAATAGATCCACGACCTCACAAATATTAACCATCCGTAGAATCCTTGAAGGTGTACGGGCAAAAAACCAACAAGCGACATTAATATTTGTCGACTTAACCAAGGCCTTCGATTCCATTCACAGAGGGAAGATAGAACAAATCCTACAAGCATACGGCATACCAAAAGAAACCGTAGCAGCAATAACGATTCTCTATAGAAACACCAAAGTAAAAGTACGATCACTAGATGGAGACACATAATACGTCGACATTGTAGAAGGAGTACTACAAGGGGACACGCTAGCCCCATACCTCTTTATCATTAGTCTAGACTACGTACTTAGAACATCGATGGACAAAATCAGAGAGAACGGCTTCAAGCTGACAAAGAAAAGAAGCAGAAGGTACCCCGCAACAACAATTACCGACGCCGACTACGCCGATGACATAGCGATACTGGCAAATACACCTAACCAAGCTGAAACACTACTGTCAATGCACACAAAACGGAATATATGTGCTATAATTAAACGGAGGATATCTCCACTCTAGATGGAACCCCTCTTAAACTAGTAGACAAATTCACTTCCCTAGGAAGCAGCGTCGCATCAACCGAAAAGGACATCGACACGAGGTTAACGAAGGCATGGACAGCTATCAATAGGCTATCTATTATATGGAAATCAGACCTAACCGATAAAATGAAACGCAGTTTCTTCCAGGCAGCGGTCACATCGATACTGCTATATGGATGCACTACATGGACTCTAACAAAACGTCTGGAGAAGAAGCTAGACGGCAATTACACAAGGATGCTGCGAGCAATCTTGAGCAGGTCCTGGCGGCAGCACCCCACAAGACGCCAACTGTACGGCCACCTGCCTCCTATCACGAAAACTATTCAAGTTAGACGAACCAGACATGCGGGACACTGCTGGAGAAGCAGGGACGAACTCATGTGATGTACTCTTATGGACCCCCACACATGGCCATGCAAAAGCAGGACGACCTGCAAGAACATACATTCAGCAACTATGTGAGGATACGGGATGCTGTCCGGAAGACCTGCCTGAGGCGATGAACGATAGGGAAAAGTGGCGAGAGAGGGTCAGGGATATCCGTGCTACCAGCACGAGATGATGATGATGATGATGATGATGATGAAGGCGAGTTGTCATTTGGGTTTCATCCGGATAATGCAAGAACACATATTACAGTAAGAACAGAGAGTGTTTCGAAAGAGTTTTCACAGGCGCCGATTTTTATATTATTTTCACGATTTCGTAACCAAACATGACATCAAAGTAAGGTTATCTGAGGAGGCCTAACTCTTTGTCAGTGGTCTTGATGACAAGGAATAATTTAAGTTTATTGGACCAAAGATTTTGTTGGCAAAACTACACCATAACATTTTTTGTTTCCAAAAGTGAGGGTTGGTTTGGTTTTTATGGCATATCAACCACTGTAGGTTATTCAATGCCAAATCGGATGTAGATATATATGATTTGTAAAGTTAAGTCAACAAAGTTAAATGGTTCTAAGTATTGCTATGTATAATTAAAGTTAGTTAGCGACCGTAGTCGAGGGCGACCAAAAGGCTCCCTTTTTCAATAGCTTCTACACCAAGGTGTAGGGGAGGGCGCTACTCCTTTCTCTGGATTGCTCCACTTTACCCTTGATACGTACCTCATATTGCTGAGTGTTAAGCAAGGAAGTATCAAGTACCATTTTTCAAGTCTTTGGTATGACGCTACCTGGGATTGAACCCCGGTCTCCCGGATCATTGGCGAACACAAATTCAACTAAGCATCAGTCATTTGTTTGTACACAGTTAAATTATCAAACAGTTCTATTTCAAACAATTAGGTTTAGCAGTTCAACAAAGTTACATGATTTCAACTATTCCTAGTTCACATTAATAATTCTATTCAATATTAATCTTATGTTTGTACACAATGAAATGGTTACAATTATTGTTATTCAACAATCATTTTTCTGTTCAACACCATTCATTCATTTGCATACTGTTCATCATCATCATCATCATCATCATCATGTTGTGCTGCTACCACAGATCTCCCTGATCTTCTCTCACAACTCGTCCCTATGGTCCATCACTCCCGACAGGTCTTCCAGGCTACATCCCGTATCGGCACATAGCTGCTGTGGGTAGGTTTTAGCTTGTCGTTCATGTGTAGGGGTCCACAGGAGTACATCGCTTACGAGTTTGTCCTTACTTCTCTAGCAGTGTTGTGCATGTCCGGTTCGTCTAATTTTTATGTTTTTCGTGATGGATGTTAGGTGGCTGTACAGCTCCTGTTTTGTGGGGTGTTGCCTCCAGGACTTGTTCAGTACAGCTCGGAACATTCTTGTTTAATTGCTGTCAAGCTTTTTCTCCATACGCTTAATCAGCGTCCACGTGGTGCATCTATATAGCAGTATTAACACGACCGTAGATTTAAAAAATTGCGTTTTAATTTATCGGACAGGTTTGACCTCCATATTACCAATAGCCTATCGATAGCTTTCTATGCTTTTGCTAGTCGCATGTTGATGTCATTTTCAGTTGATGAGACGCTGCTTCCTAGGTAGGTGAACTGGTCTACTAGTTTCAGAGAAAGTAGTGTGGAAATGTTGCCTCTTTGATTTAAGCACATGTATTCTGTCTTGTCTGCGTTAACATGGAGGCCTATGCCACCTACTGCCCGTTTTAAATTATGTAGCTGGGTTTCGGCCTAGGCGGGTGTATTTGCCGGAAACGCTATACCATCAGCGTGGTCTGCATCTGTAATAGTTTGTGCAGGGTATCTTCAGCTTTTTTCCTTTGCCAGCGTAAAGCCGTTTTCTTTAATTAAGTCTATTGACATTCGAAGCCAGTAGTCTAGGCAGATAATGAACAGGTATGGGGCTATATATCCCTTTGCAGCACACCTGCTACAATGTCAAAGCAGTTTGTGATGGAACTTTTACTTTTGAGTTTTTTTATAGCATCATTATGGTTGCGACAGTTTCTTTGGGGAGATTATAGGCGAGAAGTATTTGCTCCATCTTTTCTCTGTGTATGGAGTTAAATGCCTGCGAGAAGTTGATAAAAAATAGTTTTGCTTCAAAGTTTTTTGCACAAGCACCTTCTAAAATTTGAAAGAAAGTCAAAATTTGTGATGTTGTGAATCGTTTTCTCTGAAAGCCATTTTGGTTCTTCCTAAGTATTTTCTCAATTTTAGGTTCTATGCGGTTGACTGCTCCAAGTATTGTTATGTATCACTAACAATTCAATTAAACATCAGTCCTTGGTTTACACACACTTAAATGATCAAACAGTTGTATTTCTAAGAATTCAATTTAGCATACCTCATTTGTTTGCATTCAATTTAAATGTCAAACACTTCTATATGACCTATAGATAGAACCCTATCTTGGCCAGAGTGGACCTGGGAGCGATAGCAATGAAGGAGTACTCTGCCACACCATGAAATTGCTTGATGTCATATCAAGGAGATTCATTGGGGAGTGTTTTACCCTTCTGCAGAGATGCAGTCAGTGTATTCTACAGCTCCAGCCGACTGAGTAGTGGCTTATTTAATATCCAATCCATCCATTTTGAAGAACAGTATTGGTAGAATTTGAGCAATAGTTGGAGGAACAAGGCGGTTCATACCTTTTCCAAGGATATTAGTCCAAAAGTGAACGTAATACCGCAACTGGAATTCGAACTCACTTACTACGATGTCAGAGTCCCACACATTAGCCACTACGCCACGGGAACTCCTCCCTAAGAATTTGAGTGTATCAATTTGTTACTGTATTTGTTAAATACAATTATGTTCTTTACTTTATACAGGTATCATCATCATCATTATCAGGTCTTGTCGACAGCACGGATTCCCTTAACTCTCTCTCTCTCTCTCTTTCTTTCTCTCTCTCTCTCTCTCTTTCTTTCTCTCTCTCTCTCTCTCTCTTTCTCTCTCTCTCCACTCGTCCCGATCGGCTACCACTTTTGATCATTCCTGTAGACTGCACCCAGTATCCGCGCAGAGGTAGTTAATGTAAGCTTTTGTTGGCCAGTCTATACTGATGTGTCCATACGTAGGAGTCCATAGGAAAATGTTGCTTATGAGTTCGTTCTAATTTATCAGCGTTGTCCAGAATGTCTTGTAAATTTCATTCAAACAACTTGATCAACTCTATCCGTGTGTGGGCTATTTCAAACAATTCTAACAGTGTATGCGCTGTTTTAAACAATTTTAACTGTGTATGCAATATTTTTAACAATTTTAACTGTATATGTGCAATCTGAAACAATTTAAATTGTGTATGTACAATTTTAAACAATTTTAACTATGTCTGCACAAATCGCAAACTAGATTCGCAGTGAAACAAGGAATTAATCAATGAGATATTTATTAGATGAATCCTGATTGATGTGTCGTTTCAACAGGATTATAAGATTGGTTACATCCGTATTTTCAAGTGTCTTTTTTATTCCCAGCCTTCACACTTGCTTTTTATTTTTTATTTATATTCCTCTAAAATTGACTTTTAAAAATCTAACTCTGTTGTTACCACCACCAGCAGTAACAACAAAACTTTGATTCGGCGATCATTGTAAGTATGAAACAAAGAGAGACAAAAAGATGTACACAAAATAAAGATATTAAAAAGTTTCAATGCAAAAGATTTAGATTATAAATAACACCTAATAATATCCGAATTATGAATGGATAAAGTTACGAGAGAAGAAATGAAATCCTGGTATTTTTGGTTGAGATGAACATAAACATTTTATTAAAAAATAATCAGAAATAAACTTGTTTCTAGATGATACCATATTATACCCCCATCTATCTATCTATCTATCTATGCATTTTTATTCATGGTGGCGCGCTTAATGTAACGTTTATTGCCGTCGAAAATGGAATCAGCGAACCGAATTTCACTTAATGCTAATGGCCTTTAGCAAAGGCATGAATCCATGTTTCCTCTCCCAGCAATTGGTAAATGGTAGGACAGACTGATTTCTTTTGCCTTGGTGACCAGTCTAGAAGAAGAAAATTTTCAATTCAAATCAGATTTACTCTGCTTAAAAAATTGAATTTGTGTTCCATCCTATCCTTGGGTATTTATTTTGGTGACTTGTCGGTTGGTTGTGTTTTAGGGCATATCAACCATTGTAGGTTATTTAATGCCAAATCCTCTTTATACATATATATTGAATATATATGATTTGGTTTGATTGTGTTTCATGGCACATCAACCATTGTTGGTTATTTAATGCCAAATCCACTTTATACATATATATTGAATATATATGATTTGGTTTGGTTGGGTTTTATGGCATATCAATCATTGTAGATTATTTAATGCCAAATCCTCTTTATACATATATATTAAATATATATGATTTGGTTTGGTTGGATTTTATGGTATATCAAATATTGTAGGTTATTTAATGCCAAATCCTCTTTCTTTATACATATGTATTAAATATATATGATTTGTAAACGAATAGTTTGTAGATAACATTTTTAGACGATCCAGGGCTTATTTGTTTGCACCCAGTTAAATCGTTTCAAGTATTGCTATGTAAGATCAATAATTCAATTTGACATCAGTAATTTGTTTTCAATGGGTTCAAGTTTAGAAAATGATTACATGGATAGGACCCTAACAGTTACTATCACTCTGCGTCAAAGTGGACCTGGGAGTAATAGCAGTGAAGGGGTACTCCACATTTCCAAAAGCTCCAAAACTCTAGCCTCATCATCAGATGCAGTTTAGTGTCATAGTGTCTTAGGCACCTAGTGATGAACTCAGTCCTGCTAAGCAGGTATTGCTTGGAGGAAGGCTCCCTGCTACTAAACTAATATCGGTATTTTACCCCCTCCCCACTGGGATTGTTCCTGAACAAGGTAAGTATCCTGTTCGTGGATCATATTTACCAACCCCCCGCTCGGGCAGAATATGACACAAGTTCAATTTTTTTAAGCGGAGTTTAACAGGTTTGAATTCAGAGTTTTCCTTCTCCTAGACTAGTTGCCTCACCAAGGCTGAAGAACCTAGTCTGCCCTACTATTTACCAATAGCTGGAGGGAGAATATTTTGGATTCATACCTTTCCCAAGTATCCTGTTCGTGGATAAATATATACCTATATTCATATTCATTTTAGCCCACCAATATATAAGTGTACAGAGTATTACATTATATTGCATCCAGTGGTGTAGATACTGTTCTGAGGTTCATTGCCGTTACTCCCAGGTCAACCATAACCCTGAGTAGTAGTAGTAGTACCTGCTAAGATCCCACTGATGAGTCGATCAGAACTGTTTGAAATAATGTTTGTGAACCACATTATAAACTGGCTCATAAAACATTGATATTGCTTTGGTTTGGTTTGGTTTCATGGCATATCAATCTGTGTGGGTTATATAATGCCAAATTCTCTTTATACATATATATTAGATGTATATGATTTGTAAACATAAAGTTAAATGTTTTCAAGTATTGCTACGTATCACCAAAAATTCAATTAAACATCAGTCGTTTATTTACTTACAGTTAAAAGATAAAGCAGTTCTATTTCTAACAATTCAATTTAGCATAAGTCATTTGTTTGCATTCATTTGAAATGTCAAACAGTTCTATTCGACGCATAAATATGACCCTTTCAGGTGCTAGCACTCCGAGCCAGAGTGGACCAGGGAGCAATGGCAATGAATAGGTTACTCCACATTCCCCCAAAGCTCAAGCATAACTGGAGCCTCACCATCAGATTGTTTAGTGTCCTATCCAGGACACTCGTTGGAGCGGGGTATTACCCCTCAGCAGAGATGCAGTCGGTGTATTCTACATCCCCAGCCAAATGGGCAAGTTGATATTGCAACTTAGTGGGAAGTGTTTACCTGTTTAAAATGGTGGTGAAGATAGATTTCTGTACCATGTATAATTGGAGGCCATAATTGTTAAAATGACTTTGTCTGTCCATCATGTATTTGTGAACATGATCTTTTTTTTTCGGCATCAGATTGTCAACCTGCCAAATGTGATACGAGGCAGCGAAATAGTGTGAAGCGTTTGGAAATGTCATGTGAAAAAAAATGCCAATCATTGCAATCGTGTATGCATCTACAGCAAATAGTAGTAAGCAGGGTAACTGCAAGCAGACAACAGCATTACTATATATAGAGAGAGGAAGAGGGGGGAAAGAGATAGATAGATAGATAGAGAGAGAGAGAGAGAGAGAGAAGGGGGAGATAGGTAGATTGATAGATAGAGAGAGAGAGAAAAGAGAGAGAGAAATATATATATAGAGAGAGGGGGGAGAAATAGATAGAGAGAGAGAAGGGGGAAGATAGATAGATAGATAGATAGGGGAGAAAGAGATAGATAGATAGATAGATAGAGAGAGAGAAGGGGGAGAAAGAGATAGATAGATAGAGAGAGAGAGAGAGAGAAAAGAGAGAGAGAAATATATATAGAGAGAGGGGGGAAGAAATAGATAGATAGAGAGAGAGAGAGGTTGAGATAGAAATAGATAGAGAAAGGGGGGTGAGAGAGAAATAGAGAGAGACTGAGGAAGAGAGAGAGAGAGAAAGAGGGAGAGAGAAATTGATAAAGAGAGAGAGAGGTTGAGAGAAATAGATAGATAGATTGAGAGGGTGAGAGAGAAATAGATAGAGAGAGAGAGACAGAGGGAAAGGGCGTGAGGGAGGGAGTGAGAGAGATGAACAAAAGAGATAAGAAAAATGGAAATATGTCTTTGAAGTTATTTATTGTTTGATTGTTCCCAACTAGTTTCGACCTTAGGTCAAAACTAATTTTTGTAAAGAAAATTTTTGTAAAGAAAAAATTTTCTAAAAAGTTTTTAAATAGTTTTTCTTTTTAAGTTGATATGCTATACAAGAATCGACGAAAGATGAACTGGTAATGTAGCATATCCATATGCTTTTATGCAAATATATATATATATATATATGTGTGTGTGTGTGTGTGTGTGTGTGAAAAATACAAACCAAACAGGAACTCTTTACTTATATAAAACCATCACCTCGTCGTGATGTAAAAGTAAGTAAACAGCGACCGTAGTTGAGAGCGACCAGAAGGCTCCCTTTTCAGTAGCTACTACACTGAGGTGTAGGGGAGGGCGCCACTTCTTTCCCTGGATTGCTCCACTTTACCCTTGATACATACCTCATATTGCTGAGTGTTAAGCAAGGAGGTATCAAGTACCATTTTTCAAGTCTTTGGTATGACGCGAACTGGGATTGAACCCAGGTCTCCCGGGCCATTGGCGAACACTCTACCCACAAGGCCAATGGGCCGGTTCATCGTGATGTAGTAATTAGCAAACAAGTTTCACTGATCAATTACGACTGAGTCATTTCTCAGTCGTAATTATCTTCAGTATCTACAAAGAGCTCCATAATTATGACCTTATGGCAGGTTTCACTTCTGTTTAGATATTAAGATGCCATGTATGCAGTAATAGTTAGCGAGTAAGTCTGATAGAACACTGTCAGCGATTTTAATTTTCACTGGTTGGCCCATAGTTGTAAATTTGTATCAAATCTAAGCTTAGAAAAAGACAACTGAGAAACGAATTTGATCTTTACTGGGTGCCTCACATTTGCGGGCTTTTTGCAGAATCTAAATTTTATCAAGTCTAAGGGACCCATGTATTGAAATGGTTTACGAGCTCGTATCACAGATCAATCACGATTCAGTCAAGTTGTTCGATTACCAATACCACGCTTCGTAAAAACCAAAGGGTCATCAAGCTTGTTTTGCAAATTTTTTGACAAGTGACTAATTGATTAATTGACCGTGAAAAAAAAGAAAGAAACAAATATACATCTGATTGATTGATTAATTGATTGATTTTAACGGTACGTTAACCTGTTCTGCGTTATTTTATGCCTTGGGGCGAGAAAATTACGTTCATTGTACATTTATTTAGATTTTTTGTGTAGTTTCTTAATTTTATTTTTGTACGCGTTTATATAATATCAAGTATCACTATCAATTCTGAGCGGATACCGAGTACCGTCTAAAAGACATTGCAAATGCCGAGGCCGATTAGGACTGATGGCGGTACGTCTTGATGATGATACCGATAATGAATCCTTTCAAATACAAATAATTTGCAAACAGATCTCTATTCCACCCACTGATAGAATCGTAACAAGTACAGAGTGGATCTGGGAGTAATTGGAATGAAGGTGCACTCCACTCATTTCATATCTTCAGAACTGGACTCTCACTCATCAAATGGTTAAATTTCATACTCCCTTTGTTTCGACAGGGTTAGGTAGACCGCCTAACGCCAGAGGCGCTTTTTTTATGTGAATGCCAACGGGGTTCAAGCCATTTTTTTAACCGAGTTTCGGCACGTGTCTCCGGCTCCTCACATAAAAATAGCCATGTTCCATATGGTGTGATGTTGAATAAATTCTAGCAACTTGCGACTCACGGTTACTGATATCATATTTATCATATATACCAACCCCTCCGCTCGGGCAGGATATGACACAAGGTCAATTTTTTTAACGGAGTTTAACAGGTTTGAATTCATAGTTTTCCTTCTCCTAGACTAGTTGCCTCACCAAAGCTGAAGAACCTAATCTGCCCTACTATTTACCCATTGCTGGAGGGAGAATATTTGGATTCATATCTTTCCCAAGGGTATTATTGCTCTGTGAAATGCAATCAGTCTCGTCCAGGATTTGAACTCGTGTCGCCGTGTCCATATCCTGCGACGATAACCATTATACCACGAGCACTGATATTAATCGGCGAACTCAACCATGTACAGCATTCTCTCCGGAAGAAATATATCGTTTCTACTTGTGTGTCGATTTTACGTATTTCAAGACACAACAATATGGTTCCTGTGTTTGGTTTACAATTGAATTCTTGCAGTCAGCAGTCTTTTTGATTGTCGGACTGGGTTTATCCACTTGTCGAATAAAGTAAGAATGTTTCTTTCCTTTCGGTGTTTAAAGCTTTATTTTTCTGTTCACTGTTTTATTATTGTTAACCTTAATTTTGTCTGCCTGGCTTTTACTCACGAAATTCCTACGTTACTATAGTCAGCCCTGGATTGAAAAGTTAAAAACGGTGCAGCACTTGATACGATGATCAAATTGCTGAGAAACTGAGAGTCACCAAACGCCGTTAAGTCTGTGTCTACGCTATAAAAACTTTGATCTACACATGTTGTATCGCTGATACGTAGCACTATTTCTTTATAAATATAGCAAACCACACACACACACACACACATATATACATATATATATATATATAAATCTTGAGTGTGTTGGAATCTACTTGATTGCTGACGTAATTGCATATCTTGTACAATTACTCGTGGTCAATGTTGGAATCTAGTGCTATCTTTAAATTTATCTCAGTCTGTTCATATCTATCTATCTATCTGTCCCATTTACTTCGTATCTTCTTGTCTGTCACTTTGCCCATCATAAAAGTGCTTTCTTTTTTAGCTTAAGCACCTTGCATTCCAGCATAACATACAAGTACCAACTTGCATTCCATGTGTCGCATCCCGAACTCTTTTACGACGATTAAACTCAGCGCAGAGGTAGATTATTAAACAGACTCTACAGCCTGATATTGCAAACAGACAGAAAAATATATATGAACAAAAATAGACAGACGGTCTGATAAGTTTTCTTTTTTTCTTTTTATTTTAATAATATTCGTAGTATTTGCCAAACACCCTCATAGCATAATTGTTGACAATTTTCTGTTGAAAAAAAATGCAAGTTATATTTACCTCACATACGCTGGTATAGGTAGAATTTTCAAGACCTATTTTTCTTTGGCAAAAGCAATGAGGATCGACCTATACACTAGCAACAATTATATAAGGTTGTCTTTCAGACATAATAGGAAAGACGTTCCTTGGGGGTAATTATGAGAGAACTTTAGTTATTTTCGAAACTCCCCCACCAGAAGGCATCCTTCCTAAGGAGCCCTGAGTGCCACTGACTTAGCATCTTATCGAAACAGCGTAGTGGGGGACTAAATACGATTAGCTAACATAAGAATAAAGAAGAGTTGAATGAAAAAAATCAGGTATTTAGATCCCAGAATTTTTTCGTATTGGGAGAAGCAAAACTTACCCAATTCTCGTGACCTGTAGCACAAACACATAAGAAGGGGCTATAATTATTAGGGAGATTCCCTCAAACTAGTTAACATCTCCAAGAACGAGATACGTAGAAGAAACAAAGACAAATATCTTTATTCTGTATAACAATTTAAGCACTTCAAGGGGAATGTGATCTTACCAAAAAAAGATAAGAGGCGCGCTAAGTGTAACGGTTATCGTCGTAGGAAATGGAATCGGTGATCTGAGTTCAAATCCAGAACGAAATTGACAATGTCTAATGCCCTTGAGAAAGGCATGAATTGTAATATTACGGACGGGCGCTATCGTTGAGTTGTGGCAGCCTCAAGGTAGAGCGCGCGAGCACATCGGCTGTCATCAATCACTGGGTATACGGGTCGGAAGATCAAAAATGGCACGAACCTCACGCGTGATTTTAATATAATTACGCGTGAACTTTCACGTGCTACTCTATTGTTTTCACTGTTGTTCATCGAACGTTCTGGAACTTTCGAATTGATCCATCAAATCGCTATATAAGAAATCAAGTAACGAGATTTTGGACAGTTCAAGGCAGGTTTCTAAACAGGTTCAACAGAGGTCCATGACACTCCGACCCATGCCATACCCAGCCTGTCAACAATACGACTGATATGAAAGTATCTACAAGCCCGCTATAACGACGCTACTATCGCCGCCAAGAAGAGGAAGGAGGAAGAACGCTATCGAACAAACTTTTTCTAATTACAGCCCGCTGTAGTCCCTATGAATAAAAGCGACAACTATTTTCTTCCTTAAATTTCGAGTTTTGAGTGTTTCTTTTCTGCGAACTCCTTTCTTTCAGACACAATGTATTTTGGTCATATGTTACAGAATCATTCTGTTCTCATTTCAACTCTAGGTAAATAATTAGGCAGATTTTAAATATCTAAACTTGAAGTTTCGAGGACCAATGAGTCGAGGAGGAATGAATATATGATGAAAGAATGAAATCCTAAAGGAACACTGGCCCAAAAGTTGAATGTGCTCATCTCATGTTGCGATGGTCTGTTACTGGTGCTGGAATCGTCAAGAAGAGTCAGTGAAGAAGAGAATGAAAGCACGTTTACACCACCTTTTATATTGCCCGGGAAAGTCATCCTGGCAGACTGGGATAAATCATCCTCATTGGGTGAAAATATCAGGTCGGGACCACAACGGTCAAAATAATTAACGCGCTAAATAATAACTTGAAGTTCTGCTGTTACAACCACAAATAAAGAGAAAATTTTCGTAGCCGTTAATTTTTTAAGTAAAATACATCACAACGCCACATAATGTGAAATACAGTGGGGGAACGATAAAATTGTCGTCCTAAAGAAAACAACACTACAGCTTTATTTTAAAACTTTTATTGAAAAAATCAATTCAGCTAACTTGATTATGTAGTAGAGCTGACATCTATTCAATGTAGCCGCCTTCAGCCTCAATCACCGCCTCGATATGGATCCGGAACTGGGAGTGTGCCTTTTCCACAAGCGCCGGCGGGAGCTCGGCGAATACTCGGTGGATGGCGGTGATCAGGCTGGCTTTGGTGTTGTGGGAGGTCATGTTAGTGATGTTCTCGACCTATGACCAAACGAAGAAGTCCAGCGGGTTCACGTCGGAGGAGGATGGCTAGTGAGAGAAGGGTACAAAGTCGTAGCACTCCTTATGAAGCCAAGCCTGGGTCGTTTTGGACTTGTGAGCCGGCGTCGAGTCCTGCTGCTACACCCAGAGTCTGCCACCGGCCACCTAATTGCACCAAGGGATCACCACACTTCTCAGCACATCCAGGTACACTTTGGTGTTGACTTTCAAGCCGACTTCGAAGATATGAGGTGGCATAATGTGGCCCTCACTTGAAACCACACCAAAGACCATAGCCGTAGCCGGAAACTTTGTTTTCATCACCCTTGGCACGTCCTTGTTATTCGTGGCAATCCAGATTTACATTTTGAGGATGATGGCAATGGTCCTGTTGTCATAACTTGGATCGGTAGAGAGCATGAGTTGTAAAGCGGTGCATCTCCGCTCTTGCTCGTTGAACATTGTGTCACTTTCAGACATGATAGAAAGATCCTATCGCTCTTGGGATTTGTACACAACTAGTAGATGGTCTGCAACAAAAAAAAAGAAAACCGGTTTTCATTAAACGGAAATGGAATCATGTCGTCTTTTCTAGGGTGTCAATTTTATCGTTCCACCCTCTAGGAGAGTCTTACCCCTTTTGCAGAGACGCAGTTGGTGTACTCTGTAGTCCCAGCTGATTGGGCTGTGACAGTTATGGTCTCCAATTATATACAGTACAAAAATACTACTTTTCTGCACTTATATCATGTGACTAAAACAGTTCAAGATATGGAAGGAACCGACTGTAAGACCCTCCCCAACGACTGTTCTGGATATGACACTAAACAATCTGATGGTGATGTTCCAGTAATACTGGAGCTCTGGGGAATGCGGAGCACAACTTCATTGCAATCGCTCACAGGTTCACTCTGACCTGGAGTGGTAACACTCGATAGGACCCTATCTATGGGTAAAATAGAACTAAACTGTGTATTTATATTAAACTAAATTGCTTGAAGTAGAACTGTTTTGACATGTAAACTGCGTACTTATGCTAAACTGAATTGTTTGAGATGGAACTGTCTTGTATGCTAAACTGACTTGTTTGAAATAGAATTGTTTTGAAATTTAAATTGCATACTTATACTAAACTGAATTGTTTAAAAATAGAACTGTTTCTGTATGCAAAACTAAATTACCTGAAATAGAACAGTTTTGACATTTAGCTGTGTAAACAAAAACTATACTTATACTCAACTGAATTGTTTAAAATAATCCTGTTTGACTAAACTGAATAAATTGAAATAGAACTGTTTTTGACATTTAAACAGTTCCTTAACTAAACTGAATTGTTTGAAAAAGTGTTTATTTGAATAAAAATAGATTTGGTATTAAATAACCTACAAAGGTTGATATGTCATAAAACCCAAACAATCAAAGAAAGAAAGAAAATTATAATCCCAATCGTGATATTTTAAACCTATTTTTGTGTCGATATCTGAATATGAATTTATAGCAGTCTGTTCATATCTATGTATATACCTATCTATTATATAAGATGCTGAGATTTTCTGACGTCTTTTTAAAAATATTAGATTTTGAATTGAAGCTTGTCTCGGTACTTTTTGCTACCCAGTCATATTCTACATTGCTTCTCTATATATATGATTTGAAAGCCACTAAGGTGAACATAAAATAAAATAAAACTGTTTCTGTATGCAAAACTAAATTCAAGAGTAAATACTTAATGGATTTAAACTGGGTTATAATACTGTGGAAGCAACCTGTTAACTATTGAAACTAATATAGTTATTCCCCCTTCAAAACTTAATGGACTGTTCCTAAAAACAACAGCAACAGGAGAAATTATTATTTGTCCCTGACTCATTTACCTCGCACTTGTCGAACTTCGATCAACCCCTGCTTCGTGCAGAGGCTTAATCAGCTGACTGTCTGGGTTCGTGTCGGATGAGTTAATTGCCTCGAGTCTCGGGGGGGGGGGGCATCCCCCAGGCTTTAACCCTCTTCGGAGGGGTTAGGTTTATTGCCTTGCACCTGAAGCGCCCCTTTTTAGGGGAATGCCGACGGGGCCAGAGGCATTTTTGGGAATGCCGGACACGTTTGGGCTCCGGCCCAGCGCCCAGACCCACCTTAAAAAAGGCATTGTGCCACACTTGCCCGTTTGGTGGGGCGGTCAACAAATACCGCTTACCTCACACTTGCCTCTGCCATTCTAGTTTGTTGGGTGGGAGACCCCATACTAACATTCATTTTTATTTTTGTAAATATCTTTATTCATTTTTCGATTTTGGGGATATGTGTATATATGTTATTTTGAATTTTAAATTGTTCCTCTCTCCCCAAAACTGTAAATATGGGTTTTAGGTTAGAACTTCATGGTGTATTCGAGTTGTTTTGGTGACCGTAGTATGATGGTGATGTTTTCAATTTGAGGTATTGGGGTGCTTTTTTTTACTTTTGAAGATATGTATTGGTCAGGAAACGAGTCTAGTTAAGTTAAGGTTTAAGATAGTGTTGACCTGCCTCCTCCGCCTCCAATGTTCTGCCATGTGCCAAATTTATATATTTTTTACTATGAATTATCTTACCTCACACTTGCCTGAAGGCACTATACTAGATCATTTCAACTACAAGATGATTTTGAAGCTACCGCCAATATATATATATATATATAGTGCATTGTCCTGGTGGAAATGCCACTGACCCGATTTGAAAAGTGCCGGCCTCTTCTGACGGAATCTCTTCCTGAACTCCCTTAAAACCTCAACATAGAATTCCTTGTTGACTGTCTGTCCAGTGGGAACCCAGTGCATGTAGATCATGCCAGCGCTATTAAAAAAAGGGATCATCAAATGTTTGTGGGTGGATTTGCTCTGTCTGGCCTTCTTGGGTCAGGGAGAGCCAGCATTCCTCCACTGGGAACTCTGTCTCATGGTCTCTGGGTCATAGCAGTTGATCCAGCTTTCATCACAGGTCACTAGAGCATCAAGAACTGCGGGATCTGAATTGATCAGCTCGACCATCTCCCTGCTGTCATGACAACGTCTTTTTTTCTAATCTTCTCTGAGCACCCTCGGGACAAACTTCGCGTATCTTCAGTTCCTCACGAATAATTGTGTGTACAGTTCCCAAACTGACATCAAACTGTGCACTTATTGTCTCTATAGACACTCGACGGTCCTTATCCATGATATTCTTTATTTGGCCAAACAACTCTGGTGTTCTGACTTCCTTACTCCTCCCATAACTCTCATCATCCCTCACAGACTCCCTGCCTTCCTTGAATCTCTTATACCACTCAAAAACCAATACTCGATTCATGCAAGATACTCCAAAAGCAGGCTGAAGCATTCCATACGTTTCTGTGGCATTTTTTCCAAATTTAAAACAGAATTTTATTGCATATCGATCTTCTAAAATGTCCTCACGTCCAGATTGCATTTTTGAAATTCACCAGCTATGACAATCAGGCTTTAGTAGGGTGTATTCCAATTGCTACTGTAGCTGTTCATTTGAACCTGAAATTATAAAAATTGGTCAGTTATCTCATAAGATGTATAGCAATAAGATACCGAATTTTCCAGAGCCTATGACAATTTTAAATGCCTGTACAAAAAAGGGCTGGAAACTTATTGAATGCACTTCGTATTTTTTGTTTATCCTTTCATATTGCCATATTGAATATTATAAAATCAATACAGCAATATGAAAGGACCAACAAAAGAAAAAATATGTAGACAGAAAATCTCTATTATGTTCAACGAAATATATATATATATATATATATATATATATATATATATAATAAAAATTAGTAGAAAGATGGATAAATCAGACTCTTATAAAGGTTTTAGTAGTTAGTGATATTTCATTCTTTATTCAAAGAATTTCTTCCGACTAAACCTTTTTTGAGTTTTTCTGCATTCAAGCAATTGAGGAAATAAACAAAATAACGGAGAAAATAAAGGTATAAAAGGGAGAGGGAGAAAAAATATTTAGTTAGAAGAGAAATTCTTTGAATAAAGAATGAAATATCACTAACTAATAAAACCATTGTAAGTGTCTGATTTAACCATCTTTCAACATATTCTTATCATCTTGTCAGATTCACCACAATCTACCATTTCAACAGACACACACACACACACACACACACACACATATATATATATATATAGCTAAATTTTCACTCGTTAAAGTCCTCTAGTTTATTAGAAAATCTCTTTTAATTATTTTCGAGTTTCTACTTAATATCCTTCAGCAATTTATAATTATTTCTAGTCATGGCTTTTTGTCGTTGAACACTGCTCTATCAGCTTGGCGGTAGAATGCACCGACTGATCCTCTACAGTGTGGGTGACATCTCCTCCCCTCACACACACATACACACATAATGAGTTTCCTGATTTATGACACTAAACTGCATCTGATGATGAGGTTCCAGTTCTGGAGCTTTGGAAATGAGAAGAACCCTTCCATTACAATTACTCCCAGGTCCAGAATTACAGTACCTGCTAAGGTCCCAATCTATGTGTTCGTATTAGATCATCATCATCATATCGTGCTGGCAGCACGGATATCCCTGACCCTCTCTCGCCACTCCTTCCTATCGTTCATCGCCCTAGGCAGGTCTTCAGGACAACAACCTGTATCCTCACATAGCTGCTGAATGTACGTTCGTGCTGGTCGTCCTGCTTTTGCGCGGCCATGTGTGGGGATCCATAGGAGTACATCACTTATGAGCTCGTCTCTGCTTCTCCAGCAGTGTCCTGCATGTGTGACACGTCTAACTTGGATAGTTTTCGCGATGGGAGGCAGGTGGCCGTATAGTTGGTGCCTTGTGGGGCGTTGCCTCTAGGACTTGTTCAATATTTAACTCGTTTAGATGGCCCAGTTAGATGGGGCTGCAGAATACACCGACTGCATCTCTGCAAAGGGGTAAAACTCCCCCAATAATGTCCTGGATATAACACGAAACAATCTGATGGAGCCTTGGGAAATACAGAATACCCCTTTATTGCCATATCTTCCAGGTCTACTCTGGCCCGGAGCGATAGCACCTGATAGGGTTCTATCTATGGATCATATAGAACTAAACTGTGTACTTATGCTAATTAGAATAGTTTGAAATGGAACTGTTCTGACATTTAAACTGCGTAATTATGATAAACTAAATTGTTTTAAATAGAAATGTTTTTACATTTATTTGTGTGTAAACAAATGAATGATGTAAATGGAATTGTTAATAATACATAGCAATACTTGGAATCATTTGACTTTGTCACGTAAACTGAATAGTCAGAAATAGAATTGTTTTCGACATTTAATATACGGGAGATTGGCCTAGCGGTTAGAGTGTTCGCCAATCGCCCGGGAGACCTGGGTTCAATCCCAGGTCGAGTCATACCAAAGACTCAAAAAATGGTACTTGATGCCTCCTTGCTTAACACTCAGCATTATAAGGTACGGATCATGGGTAAAGTGGAGCAATCCAGGGAAAGGAGTAGCGCCCTCCCCTACACCTTGGTGTAGTAAGCTATCGAAAAGGGAGCCTTCGGGTCACCCTCGACTATGGTCGCCTACTTTACTTTTTACTTACTTACTTGACATTTAAACTGCGTACCTACGTTAAACTGAATTATTTGAAATAGAACTGTTTTTGACATTTAAACTGTATATTTATGTTTAACTGAAATGCTTGAAATAGAACTGTTTATAGGCATAAAAATAGATTTGGCATTAAATAACCTGAAATGGTTGATATGCCATAAAACCAAGCCAAACCAACTCGTTAAGAAATAAACTTACCGACAAACTATTCACGTACAAATCATATTTTTAAAAATAGGATTTGACTTTAAATAACCCTCAACGGTTAAAAAAAAAGTTCATATCATTGAATTATTCTAATTTCTCTCTTTATTACAAAATTATTTATTCAAATGTCATCTTTCAGGAAGAATTAGAAAAAAATCCTAGAAATTTAAGATTTCGAATCACCAAACAGGTTTTGGCTAATTTCATATAATTTTTGTCGTTCCCCAATAATGCTAGCATCGAAAAAATAAGATAAAAAAGTTCCGTTTTGTATTACTCTTACTACGCTTTACCCGGACATTGGCATAATGGTTAGAGTGTTCGCCAGTGGCCCGGGAGACCTGGGTTCAATCTAAGATCGAGTCATACCAAAGACTTTTAAAATGGTACTTGATACCTCCTTGCTTAACACTTAGCATAATAAGGTACGGATCAAGGGTAAGGTGGAGAAATCCAGGGAAAGGAGTAGCGCCCTCCCTTACACCTTGGTGTAGTAGCTATCGAAATGGTAGCTTTCTGGTCACCCTCGACTATGGTCGCCAACTTTACTTACATTTTAAATCTGGACTAGAAAACAAGAACAAGACTTGTTCTTCATTCGAAGATCTGATGAGAGAAGAAACGAAATGATAGAACATTAAATATGGTAGTTGTGGATGGCATGTCTTCATTTTGGGGCGTGGAGAAGTTTTTGTTTTCTCCCAGATGCGCGTTTATCTATTTATTTATTTGATTAGAATAAAATGACATCTCTTCCCAAATGACCAATTCCTAAACGACTTTGACTTCCATGTGCAAGTAATTAATTTATACTTGATCTTGCTTTTTTTTTCTACCAGGTTTTTCAAATAAAAAAAATAAATGATAAAAAAATATTCTTAAAAAGTGTTTGGAAGAAAATATTCACATGGTAATCTTTAGTGGAAATGGGTGAAGGTAATTATTAGGCTGTATCTAAATATTTTCGTTTGCATCGTCAGCTTTTATTTTTAAGCGTGTGTACAGTGTATATATCATCATCATCATGTCGTGCCGCTAGCACGGATATCCCTGACCTTCTCTCGCCACTTCTCCATATCGTTCATCGCCTCTGGCAGGTCTTCAGGGCTACATCCTGTATCCTCACATAGCTACTGAATGTATGTTCGAGCTGGTCGTCCTGCTTTTGTTCGTCCATATGTGGGGGTCCATAGGAGTACATCACTTATGAGCTCGTCTCTGCTTCTCCAGCAGTGTCCTGCATGTGTGGCACGTCTAACTTGGATAGTTTTCGCGATGGGAGGTAGGTGGCCGTATAGTTGGTGCCTTGTGGGGCGTTGTCTCTAGGACTTGTTCAATATTGCTCGCAGCATTCTTGTGTAATTGCCGTCTAGCATCTTCTCCAGCCGTTTAGTTAGCGTCCAAGTAGTGCATCCATACAGCAGTATCGATACGACCGCTACCTGGAAGAAACTGCATTTCATTTTATCGGTCAGGTCTGATTTCCATATGATCGATAGCCTATCGATAGCTATTCATGCCTTCGTTAGCCGCGTGTCAATGTCCTTTTCGGTTGATGAGACGCTGCTTCCTAGATAGGTGAATTTGTCTACTAGTTTCAGAGGGGTTCCGTCAAGTGTGGAGATGTCGCCTGTTTGATTATAGCCTATATATTCCGTTTTGTGTGCATTGACATGGAGGGCAATGACTGCGGCGGCTCGTTCCAAACTATGCAGTCGTGTTTCGGCTTAGTTGGGTGTATTTGCCAGTATCGCTATGTCATCGGCGTAGACAGAATCGTGTGTATATATATATATATATTGTTGGTGTAGCATATCCATTGATGTAATGATGAGTGTCTTCAGATAAAATTCCTACAGAACATTTTACATCGCTTTTCGTATAGCATATCAATTCCTTTTAATCAATTTTTTTTTTCCACAAAAACATTTCTCTTGATGATGGCCGAAGATCGAAACTGAGAAAAAAAAAAGAACAACATAAAAACGATGTTCATATTTGTCTTATCATTTTAATTTATATCTACGCGTGTGTGTGTGTGTGTGTGTGTGTGTGTGTGTGTGTATGCGTGTGTTTGTGTGTGTGTATGCGTGTGTGTGCGCGTGTGCGTGTGTGTGTGTGTGCGTTTGTTTGTGTGTGTGTGTATGCGTGTGTGTGTGCGTGTGTGTGTGTGCGTATGCGTGTGGGTTGAGTGTGTGCATGCGTGTGTGTGTGTGTGAGCGTTTGTTTGTGTGTGTGTATGCGTGTGTGTATGCGTGTGTGTGTGTGCGTATGCGTATGCGTGTGGGTAGTGCGTGTGCATGCGTGTGTGTGTGTGTGTGTGTGTGTGTAAATATGAAAAAACAATATATCCAATGGATGTATTTACTTATACATGGATAATATGCCAGTGTTTAATGGTTTTGATTTTTTAAACCATTTTCAGGGCTATGTTATGTCTCCTTAGAAAAATTATTTCTAAATGAAAAAATCGAACAAGAAATGCGAAAACTTTAGGCGTTCGATTATCGTTCATACAGTTCCGTTTCAAAATGTATGTGACGTAATTGATGTACAAAAATTTTAAATTTTTATTTTATATAATTTTTTTTATTGATCGATCTGTTTAACTCCTTTGCTTTCCCCCCCCAAAAAAAATATCAAACAATTTCCTGCAGATCTTATGATAAAATTTTAGAACCCAACATAAAAATTAAGATATTATTCAAGTGAAAAAAAAAATAACGCGTGTGTGTGTGTGTGAAGTTGAGAAATATATTTTTCCCTTTTATTCATCTAAATTATTATTTTGCTTTTTTTTCTATTATTATTGTTGTTTAAAACCGGTCCATTGTCCTGATGAGAAGAGTGTTCGCCAATGGACCGGGAAACCGGGGTTCAATCCCGCGTCGAGTCATACTAAAGACTCAAAAATGGTACTTGATGCCGCCTTGATTAGCACTCAGCATTATAATGTACGGATCAAGGGTAAAGTGGAGCAATCCAGGGAAAGGAGTAGGGCTCCCTCCTACACCTCGGTGTAGTAGCCATCGAAAAGGGAGCCTTCGGGTCACCCTTGACTATAATCGCCAACTTTTATTGTTTTTTTTTTTATTTTTAGATTACAAAAACACCGTTAGTTGTTTATTAACAAATGAAAATTTTCGGACGCTTATTACGTCAGGTACATTTTGAAGCAGAACGCTATGAACGATAATCAAAAAATTTCAGCTTTTTTAATTAAAGATGGTTTGATATATATATATATATATATATATATATATATATATATATATGTATAATCTTTATATATATATATATATATATGAGTGAGTGTATACATATATATATATATAATCTTTATATATATATATATGTGTGTGTGTGTGTGTGTGTGTGTGTGTATATATATATATAATTCGTGGAATATAGACTGCGACCCTGGGTTTCATGGAGTTTTTTGCAAAACAAAAATCATCAGGCAGTTAAGAAGATATAATAGCTCTATCCAAGATATTGAGCACTGTCCATATTATATTGCACTTGGTTCGACACATACCCACAAAGGGATTTAGCGACAACCAACACTCTTATAATATATATATATATATATATATATATATGAGGTATCACTTACAAAAGTTGAAAAAATGGAAAGGTTAACCAGCAAATTTATTTTTAAAATGGTTGGGAGTACCTAACTCCTTAACAAACGTGACACTATATAGTTTATCAACAAAGCTCAAACTTCCAACGTTGTCACTTGTTGAGGAATATATATTAGGCAAAGTGCGACTTTTCCAGATGCTGCTTGACTCTCGCGACCCACTGGTGAAAAACGCCCAGCCTTCTGTGATAACCGGTCAGAAATGGAAGGCAAAAATAGCTGTTGAATATGCAGAATCGGCCGTTAGGATGAAATAAATAATTGGCACTGTAGCAAATGGAAATGCAGGTCTAGGCCAACATCCACAGCGTTGGTGGTCCAAAGAATCCACGTTAACAGAAGAAAAATAATGTCATCATCTTGAGGAAGTTAGGCGTTTTGCTACAGCTATAGGACAAAGGAAACAGGGCGCATGGACCAAGTGGGAGAGTGTATAAAACTGTCCCATGGAGTGACCTCAAGCACATGGAACCAAAAAATTAAGTTTCCGCATAAAAGTCAACCCTTCATGCTTGGGGGTTAACGACATCCGACCGATGCAGAGCATGTGGGAAAACTGCCAGCCTCAAGCAAATTCTCACTGGATGTGAGTTCGCTCTAAGAAGCTACACTTGGAGACATAACGATGTCCAGGAGATTTTTGCTGGGTCTTCAAAAATACGTTGTGAGACTGCCAATAAAGCTCTAAATATTATCAACAACAGACCAATTCAGTTCGTTGAAGAAGGAAATATTTCGAAACTCACATGTAAAAATATGCGTAAACCATCATTACTTGAGGGCTGCACGGACTGGCACGTTGCAACCGATTTAAAACATAACTTCATATTTCCAACTGAAATAGCGTTAACGACAATGGCAATCCCATTGAGTGACAACAATCTGACAAAGTATAGTGGTGTCGTGAGATACTGCTAGGGTGCTCTGGGCTAGTGGTAATGATGCTTCGGCCCCGAAACCATGCCTGAACCAAGAGTCATCATCTAATAATGGCTCTGTTAGAAGTAATGCTGTTGCACAAACATCAGTTATTGTATGATACCTATATATATATATATATATAAGGTGGTGGTGTGCAAATAAAACTGTTGAGAGGAAGGCCCCGAGACTGTGAACATTCTCTCCTGATGACCCTAGTACGATTTTTCGAAAAGAACAAGATTTAGGTTAAAACTGACTCAAGTTTTCTACTTTCAGTTTTTTCTTCAATATATTTGTTTACACAACCTTTCTCCCACGGCTCGGATGTTTCTCAGTCAGCTGGGGCTGTCGAATACACCGACTACTTCTCTGTAGAGGATTAAGACCCCCCCTCAACTATTTTCCTGGATATGAAACTAAACAATCTGATGGTGAGGCTCCAGTAATGCTGGAACTTTAGGGAATGCGGAATACCCCTTTATTGCCATCGTTCCCAGGCAGGCCCACTCTAGCCCGGAGTAGGACCACCTGATAGGGTCCTATCTATGGGACAAATAGAACTAAACTGTGTACTTATACTAAGCTGAATTGTTTGAAATAGAACTGTTTTATATGTAAAAATGGATTTGGCATTAAATAACCTACAATGGTTGATATGCCATAAAACCAAACCTAATCAAACACTGTTTCTTTACAGGAGAGTCAGTGCGTTTCTTACCCCTTGGATTGTCTTTATGGGTCAAACTAAAATGCGTACTTATGCTAAACTGAGCTGCTTGAAATAGAACTGTTCTGATATTTTACCGTGTGTAAAAAAACTATTCTTTAACTAAACTGAATTGTTTGAATTAGAACTGTTTGACTAAACTTGAAATAGAACTGTTTTTGACAATTAAACAGTGTCTTTATGCTAAACTGAATTGTTTGAACTAAAACCGTTCATTTATCTAAAATGGATTTGGCATTAAATACCTTACTAAAGTTGATATGCTATAAAATCCAACCAACCAACGGCTAGGATGTGACTCAAAGAGAATTTTCAAGTAGTGTAAATCTAGTCTTAATTTAGAGTTTTCATTTTCTTAAACTGATTACCTGACAAGGCTAACGAACCAAGTATGCCCAACTATTTACCGTGAGCTTCAGGTAGAACAAGTGGGTTCATGCCTTTCCAAAGGATATTAGTTCGAAGTGAAACGCAAACAGCCTCGTGGGGGTTTGAACTCGGGTAGCTGATTCTATTTCGTATGACGAAATGGCCATGCTAAGCGCGTAAGTAATCATTGCAGTACGAATATTTTGTTGATGGAGTTAAACACGGATAAAGGAAATCTTGGATAACAAGGTCCAAAAAAGCGTCCTTTTTTTGGGGGGGGGGGTTGGATCTATGCATGAAATTTTTGTTTGTTTGCCGGAAAGATAAGTTTGACGTTAATTTCGCTTTTATCACTCTCCCGGCAAGATATCGAAAATATATAAAAAAAAAATTTTTTGTTTATATTTGAGAGGAATTCAGTAGAGAGAATTTTACCCAAAAATTTTGCAAAAAGATGCAGTGTTTACTGTTGCACATTTTTCAAGGAAATTAATATAAATGGGCCCTTTTTATCTCCTAAAAGACTGACTCAGCATGCCCTTCTTTGCAGATTGCTGCGCCCGGAACTGTTTCTTTACCGGTGGCCCAGTCGGCTGGGGCTGCAGAATACCCCGATTGCATCTCTGCAGAGAAGTAAAACTCCCCTAGCGACTGTTCTGGATATGACACAAAACAATCCAGTGATGCTGGAGCTTTGGGAATGAGGAGTACCCATTTATTATCATCACTCCCAGGTCCACTGTGGCCCACAGTGGTAGCACCTGAGAGAGTCCTATCTATGGAACAAATAGAACTAAACTGTGTACGTATGCTAAACTGAACTGTTTGAAATAGAACTGTTTTATATAAGAAAATGTATTTGGCATTAAATAACCTATAATGGTTGATATGCCATAAAACCAAACCTAACCGAATCGCATATATTTAAGATAAATGTATGAAAAGGATTTGGCATTGAATAACCTACAATGGTTGATATGCCATAAAACCCAACCAAATCAAATCATATATATTTAATATATATGTATGAAAAGGACTTGGCATTAAATAGCCTACAATGGTTGATATGCCATAAAACCAAACCAAAACAAATTATATATATTTAATATATATGTATAAAGGGGATTTGGCATTAAATAACCTATAATGGTTGATATACCATAAAACTAAATCAAATCAGAATTCACGTTCGGCGGTTCTCTGGGATGATGATCAGCATGTTTTATTAAATATACCATGAAAATGGAACACAAACAATATAAAATTATCTATCAAACTTCAGACCACTGTAAACAGAAACACGGCTTTATGGGAATCATATTTTAATACTTTATAATGATTGACAATCTCCATCGAAGAAAGGATTTATTAGAATTTTCGCTCAACGAAAAATTACGAAAAATCTCAGGCCTTACTGAATGAACCATGTAGAATTGTACAAACTAGACTTGAATTTATGAACAGTAATAAGATATTTACAAGGGAATAATTTGAAATATTTTATTGAAAGCAATACAAGGTTACAAAATGGGCGTTTCCCTAAGAAATTTCGAGAGCTAATTTTCGAAAAATTTGAACTGAAATTAAAACCAAAGTCAACCCTGTTCTGCTTTCTGTAAGAAACTCAACAAAAAACATTGAAGCAAATATTTGGAAGGGGAGAAGTGAACGGAATGCATTTTGTTTTGTGAGAAACACAACCCGATTTATTCATTTAAAATTTTTGACATTCGTTTTCAAATTTTTTCTATTTCGAATACTAGGGTGAGTCAAAAGTTTTGCAATATCTTGGCACGTGCTATTTTGCGGTACCTAACTCATGTGGAGCATTTCAAACCCTAGCTGCTACCCACTGTGATCGGTTGTATCACGTTTGTTGGTGAGCTCACTTGTTGTGTAATTGGAAAACCACACAGAAAAAACGTGCAACGTATTCTACTTGGGGAATTTTTGCTTTACAAACTGGGCCATAACGCCGCAGAAGCAGTTAAAATATTTGTTGTTTGGTTTGGTTGGGTTTTTATGGTACATCAACCATTGTAGATTATTTAATGCCAAATCTTCTTTGTACATATATATTAAATATATATGATTTGGTTTGGTTGGGTTTTATGGCATATCAACCATTGTTGCTTATTTAGTGCCAAATCCTCTTTATACATATATATTAAATATATATGATTTGGTTTGATTGGGTTTTATGGCACACCAACCAGTGTAGGCTATTTAATGCTAAATCCTGTTTATGCATATATATATTAGATATATATGATTTTGTGGATAACATTTTCAAATGAGCCTGAGCTCATTTTTTTGCATACAGATGGTTTCAAGTATTTCTATGTAACAGTAACAATTTAACATCACTCATTTGTTTTCACACATTTAGATATACATGTATGTGTAAACAGATTAGTTTATCGGTAAGGTAATTTTTAAATGAGTCAGGACTAATCATATTTGCCCAACCCCTCCGCTCGGGCAGGATATGACACAAGGTCAATTTTTAAGCGGAGTTTAACAGGTTTGAATTCAGAGTTTTCCTTCTCCTAGACTAGTTGCCTAACCAAGGTTGAAGAACCCAGTCTGTCCTACTATTTACCCATAGCTGGAGGGAGAATAATTGGATTCATATCTTTCCTAAGGGTATTAGTGCTCTGTGAAATGCAATCAGTCTCGTCCAGGATTTGAACTCGTGTCGCCGTGTCCATTTCAGGACTAATGTATTTGCACACAAGAATTGCAATTGTTTCTACACTGTTAAATAGTTCCAATTATTGTTGTGGAGCACTTTTAAATCTGTTCAACATTATTAATTCATTTGTACACAGTATAGGGATTTCATGTATTGCAATTTATCACTAATAATTCAATTAAACATCAGTCATTTGTTTATACAGTTTGATGAAAAAACAGTTCTATTTCAAATAATTCAATTTAGTATAAGTCATTTGTTTGCACTCAATTTACATGTCAAACAGTTCTATTTGACTCATAGATAGGACCTTATCAGGTGTTACCACTCCGGGGCAGAGTGCCCGGGAAGCGATGGCAATGAAGGAGTACTCCACATTCCCCAAAGACCCAGTATTACTGGAGCCTTACCATTAGTTTGTATAATTTCACATACAGGACACTCGTTGCTAGAGAAGAGGTTATCCCTCTGCAGAGATGTAGTTGGTGTATTCTACAGCTACCCCCAGCCAATTGAGCTAAACATTCGTTGCGCAAAAGGTGAAAGTGTTGTTTTTTGGATTACCGCCCCCTTAGCTCCCAGACCACACCCACCATATACAACCCATACACGTACCTTGGTGTAACATTTATCATGTAAATGTAATCGGCGATCTGAGTTCAAATCCTGGACGAGGCTGCTGCGTTTAACTTCACGTTAATGCTTTTGGAAGGCATGAATCCAACAATTCTTCCACCGGCTTGGAGCAAATAATAAATCGGACTGGGTTCTTTAGTTTTGTTTCGACAGGCAATCTAGGAAAGTAAAATATTTGCATTCAGACCAGCTTTACTCCTATAAAAAAACTGACCATGTGTCACTTTTGAATTGGTTTGACAAATGTAAACAAACACAGACCTCTTTCTTGATATTAAGTAAGTTGGCGACCATAGTCGAGGGTGACCCGAAGGGTCCCTTTTCGATAGCTTACTACACCAATGTGTAGGGGAGGGCGATACTCCTTTCCCTGGATTGCTGCACTTTACCCTTGATCCGTACCTTGTAATGCTGAGTGTTAAGCAAGGAGGCATCAAGTACCATTTTTTGAGTCTTTGGTATGACTCGACCTGGGATTGAACCCAGGTCTCCCGGGTCATTGGCGAACACTCTAACCGCTAGGCCAATGTCCGTTGCAAATTTACATCAAACACACGCCTCTTTTTTGATCTGGTGCAAATTTAAAACAAGTTCATGATGAGTCATATCGAGACTCTAAATCCGACTTTCCTAAATTTCTTTGTGCATATCCCGCCTTAACCGCAAAAATAACTGAATGCCCCCCTCAATATGTATATTTTCATATTTTTATTTTTGTTTTTGCTTTTATTTCATTTTATTTCATTTATTATAATTTGTTTATTCATTTATTTATCTATTTATTTGCTACAATGGAACCCTCAAACTTGAAAATACCAGTGGTCCCCTAATTACAAACCTTTTACGGGCGAGTCCTCGTGGTTCAGTAGCTAACGTACAAGTTCGAACTCGAGTCATAGTTAGTCCAGTCAGCTGGGTGAGGTAGGGTTGTAGAGAACGACTGTATCACTGCTGAAGGGTTAGGCCATCACCCCTCAACGAGTGTCCTGGATATGACTTTATACAATCTGATGGTGAGGCTCCGGTAATGCTCGAGCTTTGGGGAATGCGGAGTACCCCTTCACTGCCATTGCTCCCAGGTTTACTCGCACCCAGAGTGGCAGCACCTTATAGGGTCCTATGTATGGGTCAAATAGAACTGTTTGATCATTTAAACTCTGTGCAAACAAATGACTGATTAGAAATAGAACTGTTTGATCAGTTAACTGTGTGTAACTTTAACGTTGTGTAAATATGACTGATGTTTAATTGAATTGTTTTTTATACATAGCAATACTTTGAACCACTTAACTTTGACTTATGCTAAACTAAATTGTCAGAAATAGAACTGTTTGATCATTTAACAGTGTGTATCGGCAAAATGTGTTTTAAAATCATATATTTAATATATATGTAAAAACAGGATTTGGCATTAAATAACCAACAATGGTTGATATGCCATAAAACCAAACCAAACCAAACCAATCCAGTCACACTATTGTATTCACTTACGGACAAATATTCTTGGGGAAGATACGAACCCCCTTATCCTCCCAGATCTTTGTTAAACAGTATCACTGCTGTCCTTCTACAAGGATGGTTTTGGCAGTAAACAACCCAAGAAGGTTGATATGCCACTAAACCAAGAAACCGAAACCAACCTTTTCCCCAAGTAGTTCTGGGTTGAAAATCAAGAAGTAAAAATGTTTCATTATAATGACTTTTAAACAAGTCGAAGGTTCTATCGATCTAGAACAAGGCTTCTTAAAGTCATTCAAGTAGATCCCCGGGGGGGGGGGTCGAATAAAAGTACAGAAATCGACAAGGGGTTAATTCACTAGTTTTCATTTGAAGATCTTTTCATAACAGGAGAAGAAAAATCACTGGATCATGTTGACTAGTTGCCAGATATCGTACACCTAATAGAACCCTTGATTGGGTATGATAGTCACTAATTATGTATCGTTCAAAGTCAACACGTTCAAAACATAAGAATTCTGGCCCGAAAAGATCCAGATCTTTTCGGCATTGTTAACGACGCATATATTCATAATTTTACGAAAAAAAAAATTTAATGGCGTTTTAAAAAATTTTTTTATAAAAAAATACAGTGTGAGGAAGCAAAATATGGAATAATTTTTAAAACTTTTTTTTTAGTCTGATTAGTCCAATATTTGAAAAAGAACGTGATAAATCTAAATTTTCATGATTAGCTCTATTATTCAAGTACTTTTTCATTAAAATTCAACCCAATATGAGTGAGCAAGAAAAGAGACGACAAAGAATCTATGATCTGCTAAGCATCGAAACCCCAGCCAAAACAAATTTCCCAAATAATTGGAGTTTCTTTATTGCCTCCATCTAGCACAGACCTTAACCTCCTTTGATTACGTTAAATGGGGCGTTTTAGAAAACAAAACAAATCGAACTTTCCATCCTAATGTTGGTTTACTTAAGACTGCTTTTGAGGAAGAATGGAATAAAATATCTGAAGATTTTTTTAAAGATATATAAATCCTTTTAAAGGCTTGCTGAAACAGAAAAAAATGACGGCCACTTTGAGTAAATTTACTGTTTTGTGTCCATCTTCTTATTTTGTTGTTTATTTTTAAACTTAAAATTATCTTTGTTTAATAATAAAGTCGCTTATTATACTAGAATATTCCTAATTTTGCTACCACACCCTGTACTGAATTCTAAATTTCAATTTTAGATATGACAATAAACTGCATCTGATGCTGAGGCTCCGGTCCTGAAGCTCTGAGGAGTGTGGGGTACTCCTTCATTACCATTACTTCCAGGTTGACTCTCACCCAGAGTGTTAGTACATGATAAAGTCAAATAGATCTGTTTAAAGATTAAACAGAGTTTCATTGATTAGATGTCAGAGTCTTTGTTGCATACTCACATATACATCTGCATGCAGAACCATAACGACGACACAATAAAGACGAGCGACACAGTTCTCTAAAAAAATAAACCTCTCACTTTATTTGAAAGGGTTGTGTGTGAGAGGGAGTTGGAGACCGAA
The DNA here is from genome assembly GCA_963585895.1 of Sepioteuthis lessoniana. Classification (NCBI taxonomy): domain Eukaryota; kingdom Metazoa; phylum Mollusca; class Cephalopoda; order Myopsida; family Loliginidae; genus Sepioteuthis; species Sepioteuthis lessoniana. The sequence goes on from CAUZXS010004188.1 coordinate 88,236, forward strand.
CAGAACTGCAAAATATTGACCCCCACTCTTATAGCCATAACTGCGTTTCTCTCCCGTTCTCCTGGGCTGTTCAACCGGGGGGCCTGGGGCCCACTCTGTTGAGTACTGGTTTTCTCTACCGCATCTTATCTCCAACTGACTGAACTTCCTGTGCACCGAGTTATATAATTGTTCTACGTCCACCTTCTTCTTTTGGGCGTCACATATCACACTCATTCAACTCATCCATGGTCAAGGTTATATTCTGATATTAGTTGCTATACCAAGATTAGTTGCTATACCAAGCTGAAAAAGCCAGTCTACCCTACTATTTATCAATTGCTGGAAGGAGAGCAATTTGTTTCATACCTCGTGGTGTAATGGTTAAAGCGATGAACTGCGGAATCGTAGTACGCGAGTTCGTACTCCAGTCGCGCTATTATGTTCACTTTCGGGCAAATACCCTTGGGAAAGGTATGAACCCCCTTATTCTCCCTCCAGCTATGGGTAAATAGTAGGACGGACTAGGTTCTTCAGCCTTGTTGAGGCAACTAGTCTAGGAGAAGGAAAACTCTGAATTCAAACCTGTTAAACTCCGCTTAAAAATTGACCTTGTGTCATATCCTGCCCGAGCGGAGGGGTTGGTAAATAGTACCTTTTCCTAAGGTATTTGCCCAGTGTGAAATCTAAACAGCCTCATCCAGATTTTGAACTCAGGTCACCGTGTCCATTTCCTTTGACGATATCATTACACCACGAATCTTAAATAAGAAAAAAAAACTATTTTATTTATTAATGTAATTAGAAATGGATTAATTATATCGTGCATTATTTATTTATAGGATTTGAATTAGAATAATTTACACATATTAATTAAAAATGAGAATAAAAAATACGACATTAAAAGCCGCTCCATGAAATGATTTTAGTCATCGCCTCCTAATAATCTCACACTTGAAGTCGGGTACACCTCACGTTGGCAAATAGTCTGGTTTGGTAGGTTTTATGGCATTTCAACCTTGGTAAGTTGTTTATACGAAGAAAAGTATGATTTCAAAACAAGTAGACTGGTTTGGTTTATGACATATCGACAATTGCAGTTCATTTAATGCCAAATCGTTTTTATACATTTATCAAATATGATATCTCAACACATTTTTAAGATAACATTTTTAAACAAGCCTGATGTCATTTTTTTTTGGCACACTGTTAAATCATCTTCATCATCAAGTCGTGCCGCCAGCACGGATATCCTTGACCATCTCTCGCCACTTTTCCCTATCGTTCATCGCCTCCGGCAGGTCTTCTGAGTTACATCCTGTGTCCTCACATAGCTGCTGTATGTAAGTTCGGGCTGGTCGTCCTGCTTTTGCTTGGCCATATGTGGGGGTCCATAGTAGTACGTCACTTACGAGCTCGTCTTTGCTTCTCCAGCAGTGTCCGGCGTGTCTGGCTCGTCTGACCTGTATAGTTTTCGTGATGGGAGGCAGGTGGCCGTACAGTTGGCGTCTCGTGGGGTGTTGTCGCCAGGACTTGTTCAATATTGCTCTCAACATTCTTGTGTAGTTGCCGTCAAGTTTCTTCTCCAGCCGTTTGGTTAGCGTCCATGTAGTGCATCCATATAGCAGTATCGATACAACTGCTGCCTGGAAGAAACTGCGCTTCATTTCATCGGTCAGGTCTGATTTCCATATTATTGAGAGCCTATCTATAGCCGTCCATGCTTTCGTCAGCCGTGTGTCGATGTCGTTTTCTGTTGATGAGACGCTACTTCCTAGGTAGGTGAATTCGTCCACTAGCCTCAGAGAGGCTCCGTCTAGTGTGGTAATGTTGCCTGTTTGGTTGTAACACATATATTCAGTTTTGTGCGCATTGACATGGAGGCCAATGCCTGCTGCAGCTCGTTCCAAACTATGCAGTAGTGTCTCTGCTTGATTAGGCGTATTCGCCAGTAACGCTAAGTCATCAGCGTAGTCGGCGTCTGTGATTGTTTTTGCGGGGTACCTTTTGCTTCTTTTCTTAGTCAGCTCGAAGCCATTTTCTCTGATTTTGTCGATCGAAGTTCTAAGCACGTAGTCTAGACAGATGATAAAGAGGTGTGGGGCTAGCGTGTCTCCTTGTAGTACTCCTGCAACAATGTCGAAGTATTCCGTGTCTCCATCTGGTGAACGTACCTTTACTTTTGTGTTTTTGTAGAGGATCATTATTGCTGCTACGGTTTCTTTTGGTAGGCCGTATGCTAGTAGGATTAGTTCCATTTTCCCTCTGTGGATGGAATCGAAGGCCTTGGTAAAGTCGACAAATAGTAATGTCGCCTGAAGGATGGTTTCACTTAATTTCAAACAATTCAGTTTATCGTGAGTACAGACCTTTTGTTTATACACGGTTCGTCATTAGTATAAAAACAATTTTTTGTTTACACACTGTTTAACGATCAAACAGTTTTAATTCAAGCAATTCAGTTTGGGATGTGAACAAAGTTAAATGGTTCCAAGTATTGCTATGAATCACTTACAATTCAATTAAACATCATTCATTTGTTTACACACAGTTAAATGATCAAACAGTTCTATTTCTAACAATTCAATTTAGCATAAGTCAACAAAGTTAAATGGTTTCAAGTATCACTAACAATTCCGTTTAGCATAAGTACACAGTTGTTTTTTTTTTGTTTTTTTTTTTGTTTTATTTTATTTATTTATTTTTTGTTTTCTTTTGTTTTTCACAGTTAATTTCAAACAATTCAGTTTTCCATAATTACTGTTTAGGTATTTTTAACCCATAGACAGGACCCCATCAGGTTCTACCACTCCGTACCTGCGTGGAGCCAGGAGTAATGGCAATAAAGGAGCACTCCGAATTCCCCAAAGCTCAGCATCAGATTGTTTAGTGTCATTACAGGACACTCGTTGGGGGAGGGTGTACAAAATATGGATGAAAAAAGAAATCGGGTTTTTGAAATAATCTATTTATTCGTAAGACATATTTCGCCCGTGCTGATTCATTAATTATGTATTGTTATAAAATGGTATACAAATAAACAGTTCATTTTAACAAATCTGCTTACACTTTCTAGTCATAATGTTTACGGACATCATTATGTATCTATCTATCTATCTAGTTGCCCAGTCGGCTGGGGCTGTAGAATACACCGACTGCTTCTCTGCAGAAGGGTAAGACTCCCCAACGAGTGTCCTGGGTATGACACTAAACAATCTGATGGTGGGGTTCCAGCAATGCTGGAGCCTTGGGGAATGCGGAGTACCCCTTCATTACCATCGCTCCCAGGTCCACTCTGGCGCGGAGTAGTAGCACCTGATAGGGCCCTATCTATGGGTTAAATTGAACTAACAGCATACTTATGCTAAACTGAATTGTTTGAGTAAACGGAATAGCTCGAAATAGAAATGCTTTTAACAATTAAACCGTACTTACATTTAAACTGCGTGCTAATGCTAAACTGAATTATTTGAAATTGAACTATTTTTCGACATTAAAACTGTATTTACACTTAACTGAATTATTACATATAACTGCTTGAATAATTTGAAATTGAAATGTTTTTGACAATTAAACTGTGTACTTATGCTAAAGTGAATTGTTTTAAATAGAACTGATTATTTACATAACAATGGATTTAGCGTTAAATAACCTACAAAGGTTGACATGCCATAAAACCCACCAAACTAACCCAACTATCTATCTATCTATGTGTTATGGCCCTGAAAGGGGTCACACAGAGAACAGAACACCACGGTTATAGTATAGGTATATATTTACAAGAACAAAGGATGGTTACAAGAACATAGGAAGATAAGCTTGTTCGCATAACCGCGCGGGCGCGAGGTTAGCTTCCGGATCTAGACTGACTACGTATTGCTGCGTCTTCCGGTATTATGGAGAGTGGTTGAGTCCATTAGTAGGTGATTCCGCCACAACACTAAGTTTGTTAATACTTCTCTCAGTTTATAAAAGTCGGTGCATATCTATCTATCTGTGACTTTATGAATATTCACATGCTGATAGATAGATAGATAGATAATGAACAGGCTGAGATAGTGTTGGGTATCACCCACCTTTTTCCACACAATGAACTTGTCCATCTGCCGTACATAGCAGTAGCTACTAATACCAGGGCAGACTAAAAGGTAAATTTGTTTGCACACAGTTAAATGCTAAAACAGTTCTATTTGACCCATTAATGGGACCCTAATTGGCACTACCACTCCGGGTTAGAGAGAATCTGGGAATAATAGCAATGAAATATTTCTCCATATTTTTCAAAG